>OX637537.1:37974886-38174886 GCA_951800035.1 Linnaemya tessellans
TGGTCTCAACGGAAAATTATCTTTATGGATCTTAGGTAATCCATATAATTTAGGAGAAGTAGAAATATTTGATTTTAATTTATATTTTTCTATGTTAGAAATAATATTTGCCTTAAAAAGTTCTTCAACTAAGTCATTATTACATTTTTGTAATCTAGTAGTAGGATCTCTATTAATTAAATTATATGTATCAATATCATTTAAAATATTATCTATTCTTAAATTATAGTCACTTCTATTCATAGCAACTGTTACATTTCCCTTATCCGCATTCAAAATAATTATATGTTTATTTAATCTTAAAAAATTCTTTGTTGATTTTAGACAATTATTCATATATTTATCCCTATTTGTCAATTTACTTCTATTAATGTGATTATCTAAGATATTAGTAAATCTTGACCTAACTATCTCCTGTTTTTCCTTATCTTGTATAGTCTGAATGAAGTCTTCTCCATCAGCTATTACCTTCATAATAGGAAAATTATTTTCTTGTATAGGTAATGCATATTTCTTCCCTAAAGACAAAATATATTCAACATCATGAGGAAACAGTACATCAGATTTATTGACAAACCATTTTTGGTTTAATCTGATTCCTAATTCTCTTTTTTGCAAACTAACAAGACAATTTAATTTTTTAATATGTACCTTTTTAGTTCTATCTGTGAATGTTTTTGTTATCCTCTCTGTATATTCTAAAAAATACGTTAATTCTATAGTAGATAATATTCTTCTTAATTTTGCTTCCATGGCCGATAATTCAATATTATACTCCTTTTAGATATAGTAATGGAAAAATTATTAGATGAATGCATTAGTAAATTGACTAATAAACCAAAGTTTTTAGTAAAATATGTTGACGATTTGTTTTGTATTCTTTCAGAAAGTGATATAGATAATATATTATCAACATTTAATTCTTTTCACCCTGATATACAATTCACAATTGAAAAAGAAAAAAACTCGAAACTTTCTTTTTTAGATACATTGGTATTAAGAAAGGAAAATGGATTATCAATAGATTGGTTCCAGAAACCAACATCATCTGGCAGAATTATTAATTATTATTCAAAACATCCAAAGAGGATGATAATTAATACGGCCAAGAATCTTATAGAGAGAATTTTAACATTAAGTGATGTTGAATTCCATAAGAAAAATAAGAAAAAGATTATGCATATATTGAGTGACAATAGTTTTCCTTATCATCTTTCTTGTAGATTGATAGGACAATTTAATGATGGAAGAAATATTATTAATAGTAATAATTACATTAATAATAACAGTAATAATAGCAACAACAATAATAATAGTAATAATAATAATAGTATTAATAATAATAACGGTAATGAACCAAAAATTTATAAATCATTAATATATGTACCAAAAATGTCAGAAAGATTAGAAAAGTCAGATATGTATGATAAAACAAAGTACAAGATGGCATATAAGATGTATAGCACTTTAGGAAATGTTTTTACCAACATAAAAGATAAGATTCAGAAGTTAGATAAATCTAATGTAATTTACAAAATACCTTGTAAAGGAAACGATAATGACAATTGTGATAGCGTGTATGTAGGTACGACTAAGAATAAATTGAAAACTAGAATAGCTGGACATAAGACAGATCAAAGATATAGGAATATTAATTCAAAAAAGACAGCTTTATGTTCACATTGCTTTGATTCAGATCATTATCCTGATTTTGAAAATATTTCAATTTTAAATACAGAATTTAATTACAAACGTAGATATATGCTAGAAATGTTACAAATTATAAATGTTCCTATAGATAAGAGAATGAATTTCAGAATAGACACAGTCAATGTTGCACAATCTTATAGATATTTGTTACACAAAAATAATAACAGAATTTAGGACAAAAATATATTATATGTATATATAATAATTCTTTTGTTCATGTTAGAGTATTTATTACACATTATATATGGGTATATGTGTATGTATATGTATATATATATATATGTATGTGTGTTGTACATATGGATATGTGTGTATATATATGTATATGTATGTGTGTGTATATATGTATATGTATGTGTATATGTATGTATTTATGTATGTATGTATGTATGTATGTATGTATGTATGTATATATGTATATATGTATGTACGTATGTATGTATGTATGTATGTGTATATATGTATGTATATGTGTATGTATGTGTATATTTATAAGTGTGTGTATATGTATATATATATATATATATGTATATATATGTGTATATATGTGTATGTGTATATGTATGTTATATGTGTATGTTTATTGGAATTTATTGTTTATGTTGTTTTTATGTAAAACATTTTCATTTTTGAATACATTACACATATGTACATACATATTTATAAAAAAATTGTTTTTGGCAGTTATATATTTTTTTATAAAAATTTGTAATATATATTAACTGATTTTTCATTGTTTTTTGTTATATTAAAATAATATGAATGTATTTGTGTTGGTTAAAATATTTAAAATCATCCATGTATGTTAAAAATTTTTGTATTTTTCAATTTACATTATGTTAATATTTAATAACATAATATTTAGAATTATTTTATGTTATTAACATTTTGTATTTGTAGTATTTAAAATTCAGTGACACACGATGTGTTTTTTTCATTGTTTTTTATGTTAATAATATCAAAGCTATGTATTATATATAATAACATTTTATTTTTGCATATTACAATTTTTTATGTAATTTTTCACTAATATTAGTTAATATTCACATATATGAACATATAGACTTATGTAGTTATTTCACATGTAGGCAATTTTTCAATTTTTATGATACACATTGTTTTTTTAGAATTGTAATCAAAAAATTTTTTTCAATTGAAAGAAAACAACAAATTATAACAAATTCCTGAAGAAGTTAACCAAAGGCTAACGAAATATCGAAAAATATATATATATATATATATCATAAAGACCTTAAGCTTAAAAAAGATTGTATTATTATATAAAAAATAGGTCGAAAAATTAGAAAAAAGCAAAATTAATATCATACAAAATGAATACTTAGTACCGATATTTTATCATAACTATAGACGCGCTAACGTGAAACGTGTTTGTTGTAATTCACAAGTATATGTAATAAGGTATCTCGTATTACTCGAAGACTAAAAAATAAAAAATTTTGGTGGCTAAATCTATAATTGTTATATTATTTACCTTTTATTCTTTTGACAAACTTAAATCAACTCAAAAACAATGCAATGTTTTTAAATTTTTCATTGCAAATAAATAAATAATATATTCTTCATTTGAAGTACATAAAACGTAATACATATATACCCACAAAAGTAATTATTATGTATAAATACTGTTTATACCAGACAGCTCTTCTATGGGACATTGTATAATTTCAATTTATATTGTTAACTATTGTTTATGTAGTTTAATGTATATCAAAAATGTAAATAAATAAACGTTGAAAAAAAATATTATTATTATGTTTTATTTTATTATTTTATAAATACATATACATATATGAAAATTATTCAAAATTAATTAAAACGTAAACAGGGCATTTGATCATGCTATGATCTTTGGAAAAGTTGTTGTGCATGAGCATGTGGAGGTTTCTAAGTTGGTGCGATTAATTTCCGATAGATAGCGCCACTGAAAATTAATTAAAATGTATTGAATCGTAAACTGGTCATTTGATCATGCTATGATCTTTAGCAAAGTTGGTGCGATTAATTTTCGCCAGGTGGCCCACTGAAAATTAATCAAAAAGAATTGAATCGTAAACTATGCATTTGATCATGTGTTGATCGGACAAATACCAGATATCTTAGGATTCATCATTTTAGATTCAACATTGCATTAATAACACTTGGTATAACTCATTCCAAAAAAAATATTGCATATTTGTGTAATGTCTTTCCTTCAAATTTAGTGTAGTTAGTGCCGCAGCACCAACGAATATCTTAATCTTAATATTTGCCATGGGGAATATTATTTCTATTAATCGTATAAGAATTCATAATTCATTGACAGCCGTGGTGAGACTGTCTATAATTTTCCAAGAATAATTTTAATGCACAACATTCAGAAAGAACTACAGATTATCAATGGCGACTTTTTATACACAAATACAAATGCATGTGCTTATTTGACAGTTGATCTCATAAGATTGTTGTTATAGGATTTCTTATAACAACACTCTCATAAAAATCTTATAAGATTGAGATTACCCTAATTTACAGTCCACACGTAAAATAATCAGAGTTGCCGTTGAGATACTAAAGTATCACTTTTGACCCTTTTTTATGCCAATGACACTTTTTATGACCCTTTTTTTAATTTATCCTTTTGTATCATTTTAACAAATTGTATGCCACTTTTTGACCCTTTTTGAAAATGAATTAAAGTTCCAATATTCCTCACGAAAGTTCTCAGTACCATTATCTTTTATATATGTATGTGTGTTGAATACATAATCCGTAAATTAGTTTTGTGAGCGTACATATAAAACATTGCATCCGACTGTCATATTCCATGCATACCTACCTATTTTTTTCATATAAAGTTTGACAATTTTTTTTTAGGAGTAGGACCAGCACTCAGGGGGACCCCTACATATGTAATGCATTGCGCCGGAACTGAAAACGAGGGGATAGTATTGAAAGGATTAGGAAAGATGACTATAGATAGTTTTTATTTCAATTTTTTGTAGCTATTTCAACCTTTTTTACTTCGCCGGCTAATTTTAGCTACAGGGCCGACGAAGGCGGGTGCTGTTACTTTGCTTTTAGTACATGATAATGTCAGTAGCTGCCTATTATGTTCAATGACCAGTGACTATGCCTTGATCATTGAGACAGGCTGGCAACAACTAACACAACCACGCACTAATGCTGATCAGAAGAATTCAACACAATATTTCAGCGCGGGCTCGAACTCAGGACCCTCCGCTTCATAGTCTCGTGTTCTACTACTTCAGCCAACAGCACCCACAATTGTGTAAAATGAAATGAGGATCAACTGTGAGTATGCCCTGATTTATGTATGTATGTATTTCGGCTTAAGGTTTGGCAGCGAAAATCTCTTATATACATATATTAAAAATGTATGGACTGTTTTTTTTATAGATTTCCATTTAATTTTGTAGTTTAGCGTGCCACTCATATTCATATATGTTTATAAATAAATTTCATTTAAAATAGAATTGTGACAATATGTCAAATAAAAATTTCATAACAGTTTAACATATATTTTATTTTTTATTTTGCCTTAGAAATACTTTTCTTGTTATCCAGTGGATTTCTAATTGTGTAAAGGTGTAGAAAAATAAAATAGATTCATATCGAATATAATTTATTTGTTGGGTTAGTTTTGTGTGAGTTTCAAAGCCTACTATGCTCATTCTGTTGTTTTTTTTTTAAATAGTTTGTAATTTACAAAATGTGAATTCTCAGATGGTTTTCAAAAGTATATGCAAGCGATAAGAGGTTTTCAACTTTTCAAAACTCTGGTTAAAGTCTACTGATGATTTGGTAAAGCACCAATGAAATGCATATAGACATTGCTTGACCACCAACAAATAAATTTCATTGTTAAAATTCGTTTTTGCTTTTTTTTAAATTGAAATAAATGTTATATTTTTGTTTAAAAAAACTTGACCCTCTTTTAATTTAAAATACCCTTTTTGACCCTTTTTTTTCTTAAATACCCTTTTATGACACTTTTTCAAAATTTACAACGGCAACCCTTATGCTTATTTTTCATTTGACTGTTTACTTAGAAAAGGTTTTTTTTTAATTAATAATTTTACGTAATCAAAGGTTTTTTTTTCAACTTAGAAAATTTTGATACATATGTATAAATATATAATGCACCATTATCTTTCAAACGCATGGATTTTTGTTTGGTGGGTAGCTCGCAAGCTCAACACATACACAATTTACCAATACATTGACGGTGCCCACATCTGGTGTAGACCATAGATGTTCAGCCCATACAACAATTATTTAAAAAATTTACACACATTTGTTATGCTCTTATAAAAATTTTCATTCAGTCGTCGTTGAGCAAGCGATGAGAACACATGCGGATGGTTTTTGTCATTTTATTTCAGAAATTTATTAAGCATTGTTGTTGCTTCTTGTTGGACGAAGCATAGCAAACACAAGCGATTCAATTACAATTGAGCACAAAAATTAAACTCGAAATTGAATAAAAGCATACACGTTCACGGAATGAAATGTGAAAAGTATTTTATGATAAATTATGCTTTTCTAACATTCAAGTTTTAATCTAACATAAAAAACTGGTTTAAATAGATTTATTTTTGTTTTGTTCTCAATATAACTGTTCTATTTTTTGATATTGATAACTGCTATATACGGTTCCCGATATTTTTTTTTCTTAAAATTAAAATTACATTCACTTAATAAGTTATTTATATATGGCAAAAACTCTTGTCTGTTTTTCTTATTTTAAGCGTTTGACATTATGTTTGCTGGGCAAAATCTCTAACCAATACATCTTCATTTTTATTTTTGAACATCTATGGTGTAGACCAGTGATGTTCGTTTCATAGTGCAATTGCTTATTTACAACGCCCACCGCTTTGTTATGCTCATTTAATTCAGTTGTCTTTCAGACTGCATCAAGTACGCATGCTTAGCGTATGCTTTGGTGACTTTTAAAAATTAGTGCGTAAAAAAAAGATGGAAATTTTTTTGTGGTATATATAAAACATATGTTTGAAACCCTTTTTTTCAACTTCCAAGGCAGGTTTAAAGATTGTGATGCCTTTGAACCATTTCTTGATCTTTTTGAAGTCCCCTTTAAAGTTGACGTTATAATTATGAGTTCAAAATACAAACGGAGCTCATTATTTTGCGAAGCGAAATAACTGACCAACCAATCGATGATATGCTGTCATTTTGGAAAAGTCTGGACATATCCAGAGTTAAAAAATAATGCTTTGAAGATAATGTCTCTGTTTCCTTCAACATATATGTGCGAGCAAATTTTTTCGGATTTAAAATTCATTTGTTCCAAACAAAGGAATAAACGGAGCTCCGAACATTTAAAGCATATTTTGCTCTTGCGGAATTGCCACAGAAGCATTAGCGTAGACACATACATATATTTAATTTCTTGCTTTTGCTTTCTTAAAAGTAAAAAGTTGTATTTGCCTCGAACAGTTCTTTAAAAAAATTGGACACTTGATATGTGCAATTTAAATTGAATTCACTTTGTTTTTCTATGTATATATAATTAAAAATAAGTAAATAAATAAATTTTAATTTTTTAGCTGTAAAATATAAGGTAAAATTTTCTGTATTACCAAGTATGAAAATAATAAAGAACTGAATTATTAAACATATTTTTTGAAACGAAACAATTTTATACGATCACAATTTTATAAAAATCTTTTCGTTTTTTTTTTTTTTTTTTTTTAGGAGTAGGACCAGCACTCAGGGGATGTCCCCTATATATGCAATGCACTGCGCTGGAACTGAAAACGAGGGGATAGTATTGAGGGGACAGATTAGGAAAGATGAGAAGATAGACAATTGTTTTTTTTTTTTTTTTTTGTAGCTATTTCAACCTTTTACTTCGTCGGCTAATTTTTGCTACAGGGCCGACGAAGGTGGGTGCTGTTACTCTGCTTTTAGTACATGATTGGGTCAGTCGCTGCCAGTAATTGTCCAGTGATCAGTACTATGCCTTCATCACTGAGAACAGGCTAGCAACAACTAACACAACCACGCACTAATGCTGATCAGAAGAATTCAACACAATATTTCATGACTCAGCTGGGGCTCGAACTCAGGACTCTCCGCTTCATAGTCTCGTGTTCTACTACTTCAGCCAACAGCACCCACAACTGTATCTTTAAATTAGTTTAATTTTCTCACCAATCCAAAAGCATTTTAATTTTGAGCACCATTAGTGTAGACCACAGAATATACACAGAATACCCAAAAGTGACAGTTCAATTTGGCCCGTATCAGATTTTCCTTGTTCGAAATCAAGACAAGTACAAAAGAAATAACATCGTGATGTTTTACGTATGTTAGAAGAAATGGCTATACATATCCATCTTTGAACACACGTTTTACAATTTTAAGCTAACAATGGTGGATGAAAATTAAACAAAAATTTACTTTTAGGGAGAAAATATTAAATAATTAATTCAAATAAGTGTTAATGTTTTTAAAAAAGTATTAAACTGTTTATAAACAGTAAAAAAAGTTACCAAAACTCCCAAATAGTGGCTGCAAGTCAATGATGTTAAGAAATCCACATAAAAACGTGCCCAGATATCCAATGAATTGGAATTCAAACATTACTTTTGTTTTAAATTTTTTTAAGTCTTGGCTTAAATTTACATCCCGTATCAAATCTCCGATTTTTATGAAACTTTTGTCATGGTTAATACTCTTAAATCTAAGAATTATGGTAAAAAAATTTGGAGCGGACGAACTTAGTTTGGGAGTTATAGGCCTCTAAAGTTCAAACATATATGTGCCTATAAATTCCTTCATATTATCGCTACATAGTTGAAATAGTTGGATAGGTCTTGTAAATACCTTTCAAACGGTATATAACAACCTAAGGTTGTACTGATTTGAAAGGCTAGCGGTTAAAAATTAATTTTTTTGTATTGACTTTTTTTACAAATGTACCGCTAAATCGAAAACGGGTCTATATAACGGTTTTTTATTATATACTAAAATTAATAGAATACATTCACACCTTTCATTTGACACCCATATCATAAATATTTTTATCTAAAATAATTTAAAAGATAAGAGGTTTTCAACTTTTCAAAACTCTGGTTAAAGTCTACTGATGATTTCGTTAAGCACCAGTGAAATGCATATAGACATTGCTTGACCACCAACTAATAAATTTCATTGTTAAAATTCGTTTTTGTTTTTTTTTAAATTGAAATAAATGTTATATTTTTGTTTAAAAAACTTGAACCTGTTTTAATTTAAAATACCCTTTTTTTACCCTTTTTTTCTTAAATATTTATGACACTTTTTCGAAATTTTCAACGGCAACCCTGGTCCCAAGTAAATGGCAATGTATCTTTATATTAACAAAAAACCGGAGAGAAAACACAAACAGCCTCTTTCAGGGTTACAAATAATAAAAAATTTTATATTGTGAAATGTTTTGTTTCAGGTTTTTTGTAAATTGATCTCTTTTTTTAAATTATTGTAGCCCTTAATTTCAATTGTAGAAAAACAGTTTAAATTGAAGCGAAAGCAATTTACTTCTTTCATGGGGTCTTTTTCGCTGATGGTTTTTCGTAAGGGTCATCTTTTTCGGTTTGGGTTCTTTTGGTTTGGTTGCTGGTATCTTCTTACTGGGTTTTGTTTTCATGGTGCCAGTCTTTCTGGTGGATTTTGCTTTGCAGCTTTTTGAAGGTGAACATCAATTGTCCGGCTCCTGATGAAACGAATGATACAAACCTTGTAATGCATTCATGAGTAGAATTTGTTTATAAAATGTACATAATTGATTCACCTGGTCGGTTCTTTCGGGAATAGGTGTAGCCTCTGTCCTTCTTTGCATCCCATTACGCATTTACAGCTCCTGGAAGACATTAGAATTATAAGTTCTATAGAAATTAATATGCACAATTTTTACTCACATTTTGTTGCTGGTACCACTATTTTGTAAATCATTTTATTGCCCTTCTGTGCTTTTGTTTATATTCGCACTGTGTTGGTAATTATTGGATGAATCTATAGATGATATTTCATCCATAAATGACCAACTTTGAGCAATAAATTTGGCGTAAAATGAATTGTTTTCCAATTTGAGGATGCTGTTGGCTGAAGTAGTAGAACACGAGACTATGAAGCGGAGGATCCTGAGTTCGAGCCCGCGCTGAGTCATGAAATATTGTGTTGAATTCTTTTGATCAGCATTAGTGCATGATTGTGTTAGTTGTTGCCAGCCTGTTTCAGCATAGCACTGGTAACTGATCATAATTGGCAGCGAAATAGCTACAAAAATATTGTCTATCTTCTCCTCTTTCCTAATCTGTCCCCTTAATACTATCCCCTCGTTTTCAGTTCCGGCGCAATGCATTGCATATATAGGGGTCATCCCCTGAGCGCTGGTCCAAGATAAAAAAAAATCCAGCCGAGAAATTTAATTTTTATATAAACAAAAATGAAATGTCAAATTAGTTAGAACGATTAAAAAAGATAGCAAACAAAGAAACTTGCCGTCCTTCTCTTGACTTCGAACTGAAGCACATCTCTGTATTGGAGAAATTTAGCACCTCTGTCTTTTAGTTGTCGAGTCTAGTTAGCCTATGGTGTAGACCCTATGTAAAACATTAATAACAGCACCATCTACCATTGTTAACATTTGTTTAACATAGGGTCTATGTAAGATGAGAGCGTAAAATTCAATTGCAGAACGAATTATGTTAAGTGTAGACTTCAAATTAGTGTTATCTCAATCTTATATGATTTTTTATGAGAGTGTTGTTATAAGAAATCCTATAACAACAATTTTATGTGATGAACTGTCAAATAAGCACATGGATTTGTATTTTTTTATAAAAAGTCGCCATTGATAATCTGTAGTTGTTTGCGAATGTTGTGTAACAAAATTATCCTTGGAAAATTATAGACACTCTCACCACGGCTGTCAATGAATTATGAATTCTTATAAGATTAATAGAGATAGTATTCCTCTTGGCAAATATTAAGATGAAGAATCACGTTCTCTTAAATATTATTTCAGAGTTAATCGCAGTTGTGGACGCTACGTAAAGCTTACAGCACGGGATAGTTAAGGCCCATTTAGCCGAACGCTTAAATCGTAAATGCTGACGCAGCGCAAATGCTAACGTAGCTCCGCTCATAGAATGCTTAAAAACGCACCATATGTTTTTACAGAAAAAAAATTATGTATGCATACATACATACAACAAGTAATAGTGTTTCAACATTGATGGCACTTTCCTATTTTGCGTTTGTACAGAAAAAGCACGAAATTATATCAATAGTACAATATGTTATTTTAAGCTTTTGATCGATGTAATAACTTCATTATATGTATGGCTAAATTATACTTTTATTTATACATTTACTTTATAAGGGTGCTGTTGGCTGAAGTAGTGAGCACAAGACTACGATGCCTTAGATCCCGAGTTCGACTTCGCCCTCAGTCATCAATATGGTTTCGAGTTTTTCTGACCTGCATTAGTGCGAGATTGTGTTAATTGTTGTCGGGTTGTCTCAATAGCATATCACTGGTCGCTAAATATTATAGCGCTCAAATAAGCATTTTCAGAATTTGCTTTGTAACAGATTTGATCAGCTGATGCGTTTGCGCAGCATTGACGATTTCAGCGTTCGGCTAAATGGGCCTTTAATTTCGTTTTGAATTTCATATTCTAATTCACGTATAACAAGAGCTGATTCTCTTATAAACGCAATTTTTATTGGTCTGCAGAATTTACGAGAGGAACAAAGTGTATTCAATCACATTTGTTGTCCAGTCTTTTTTTGTATCTTGGACCAGCACTCAGGGGATGGCCCCTATATATGCAATACATTGGGCCGGAACTGAAAACGAGGGGATAGTATTGAGGGGACAGATTAGAAAAGATGAGAAAATAGACAGTTTTTTTGTAGCCATTTCAACCTTTTACTTTGCCGGCTAATTTTTGCTACAGAGCCTCGAAGGTGGGTGCTGTTACTCTGCTTTTAGTACATGATAGTGTCAGTCGCTGCCAATTATGCTCAGTGACCAGTGGATATGCCTTCATCATTGAAACAGGCTGGCAATAATTAACACAACCATGCACTAATGCTGATCAGAAGAATTCAACACAATATTTCATTAATCAGCGCGGGCTCGAACTCAGGACCCTCCGCTTCATAGTCTCGTGTTCTACTACTTCAGCCAACATCACCCCAATTCTGCTTAAATAATTCGAATAGGTACCAATGCAGACACGAGTAGGAATTCATCAGTGCTTTCAGCTTTTGAAAATTTTTGTTTGGGGCGGCTTTGACCAGGGCTGTCAGTTTTATTTTCACATTTTTCGCCAAAGCGTCTTTTCTTTAGTTTTTGACAATGAAATATATATTTTATAAATTATAAAAAATTAATTTGTTCCGAATCGCTAAAATTCGCCAAAAATGAAAAAAATCGCCATTATATAAATTTTGTTTAATTTTTATTTAGAACCATGTAAAAATGATTATCGGGCCTGTTCTGTAAATCACGTCGGGTTGAAATCGCGTGAATTCAAAAATAAATCATGGCCCTGAAAACGTTCTTAAAATTAGATACGAAAGTTTTCTTCTGGATATGATATTTGAAGTATATATAACAGAAATATTGAAAAATGTCTGGCAAAATATTTCTATGAGTGGAGATAATTTTCTAAAATCACACGATTTCAAACCACGTGATTTACAGAACAGACCTGTATGAACATAAAAGGTACAATGTTTGAAATAAAATAGTTTATAATAGTCTACGTAAAGAAGCTTTTGCGGTTAGTATTAATCAAATATTGGATATACGTATGTACATTTGTATGTAGTTGCAGTTCTATTACACATCTGAAACGCTATATACTTATCTTGCGAAGGTATAAAAGAAATGCAGCATGTGCTATTTACATTCATATAATTTATAATTAGTTTTAGACTATGTATGTACATTGCATTCACTTTAATATGATAGCAAAAAGAAAAGACTAACAGATTACAATATTTATATAAGAGAAGACGCTAAGTCTGTGTTCATACGAGTCATGTTTTACTGACATGATTGCGACTTTGTAGGCGAGAGGGGAGAAGGGAAAAGTAACGAGTTCTCATGCGCATGTACTGTCAGTACGTTGTGCTTTCTTATTTGTAAAGCACACAACCAAATGTACATGAATACAACTATATGTACATGTCGTCAACAAGACATGAATTGTGTGAACACGAATGCAAGTTCAAAGAAGAAAAAGTAAGAATCTTGTCAATAAGACATGACTCGTATGAACACAGACTAATTAAAATGTTCTTAGCACAACATCTACACGAGACAAATACCAGAATAAAAACAAGTAAAAGTGCTATATTCGGCTGTGCCGAATCTTAAATACCCTTCACAGATGTAATTCTTCTTTCTTTCTTTCTTGCCAAAACAGAAATTAATTAAAAAATCAAAATGATGTTATCGGTTACTTTTATATTTAAGAAAACGTTTAAATTTTTCGGCTAGGAAGCTAAATGTTTGGCTTTTCTTATATCTAATACCTATGAACGTCTTTCAAAAATATGAAATATGTTTAAATTACAAACAAAACAAAAAATCTGTTTCATGTACCCCAAAAAATTCTAATTGTCCAACCGTAGAATCGTCTTTTAGATTTTGTTGGTTTTTAATACCAGTTTACTTCTTTCTGATGTATAAAGTAGGTATAATTCATCATAAAAATCAAAAAATAACAAATAAAATGGCTGCTTTTATGAATCGGAAAATGTCGATTTTCCAACCCTGGACCTGAATTTTTAATTTTTTAATACCAATTTAATTTTTTCTGATATATATAAAAAATAACTTTAATTCACTAAAAAACAAAATTTGGAATTTATGTATGTACTTTTATATACCAAAAATATTTCAATTTTCCAACCCTGGAACCGAATTTATAATATCTTGATACTAGTTTAATTTTTTCTGAAATATCTAATAGGTTTAATTCACTAAAAGCACAAAATTTTGAATTTAAATTTGCACTATTATGTACGAAAAATATTTCGATTTCCCAACTCTGAAATTTTTATTTTTTTACCAATGCAAATCTTAGTGAGGTGTAACATAGTTTTACTTGACAAAAAAATTAAAATTTTTAAACATTTTGGTCACTTTCATGTACCATAAAATATATCATTTGCCCAACCCTGGAGTCGAAATTTTGATTTTTTATGATTTTAATACCAATTTTGTTCTTCCTGAATTATAAAACAGCTTTAATTAGCAAAAAAATAACGTCAATTGCCTCTTTGGTTATTTTTATGCAGAATAAATATATCAATTTCCGAACCCTGGGAACGAAATTTAAATTTTTTTACCAATGCAACTTTTAATGAGGCATGAAATAATTTTATTTAAGAAAAACTTAATATTTATAACCATATAGGTTATAAATATAGTTTTAATTAGTAAAAAAAACGTCAATTGCCTTTTTGGTTACATTTATGTTTAAAAAAAATTTTCAATTTCCCAACCCTGGAAGCGAAATTTAAATTTTTTAAAATTTTCTGTATCAATGCAAATCTTCATGAGGTATAAAGTAGTTTTGTTTAAGAAAAACTCGAATTTTGCAACCATTTTGGTTATAATATGTACTACAAAGTATTGCATGTACCAAAAAAAATTTAATTTTTCCAACCCTGGAAGCGATTTTTAAATTTTTAAAATTTTTTTTATCAATGCAAATCTTCATGAGGTATAAAGTAGTTTTGTTTAAGAAAAACTCGAATTTGGCAACCATTTTGGTTATAACATGTACTACAAAATATTGCATGTACCAAAAAAAATTTAATTTTTCCAACCCTGGAAACGAAATTTTAATATTTTTTGTTTGTTTTTTTTTTTATCAGTGCTACGCTTCTTGAGGTATAAGGTAGTTTTATATACGAAAAATTGCTAATTTTTTACCAGTTTGGTAACTTTCATGTACCATAAAATATTGCACTTGTCCATCCCTGGATTCGAAATTTTATTTTTGAATTTTTGATACCAATTATGTTCTTCCTAAATTATAAGACAGTTTTAGTTAGCAAAAAACAAAAAATAAACATCATTTGCTGCCTGTTTGATTACTTTCATGTATAAAAAAAAATTCAATTTCCCACCCCTGGTAGCAAAATTTGAATTTAAAATTTTTGATTTTTTTTTTGCTAATGCAAATCTTGATGACGTATAAAATGGTTTTGTTAAAGAAAAACTGGAAATTTTTAGCAATTTTGGTTACTACATGTACTACAAAATACGGAATAGGAAGAAAAAAAATTTTTAATTTCCCATCCCTGGAAAAAAGTTTTTATATTTTAGTTTTTAATAGACCATTGAGGCTCCCCAAAGCACGAAGTAAGTTTAATTTACAAACATTAAAAAAATAATTGATTTTTGATATAAATTTTGCGTCGAGAAATAGGTGTAGGCCTCCCAGCTCTGGAACCATACTTTGGATTTTTCTGAATTTCAATAGTAGCCTATTTAAGTTCATTTCCAATCCAACGGTCGAAGAACGAAGTCTCTAGCACTTGTGGGGGCTTGGGAAAACCGATTTCACGTACAGACGGACGGACAGACGGACATCGCTCAATCGTCATGGCTATTCATAAGGATCCAGAATATATATACTTTATGGGGTCCCATGTGCATATCGAAGAAATTACACACGGAATGACAAACCTATATATACCCTTTCACTTTTTTGTGAAGGGTATAACAATATTTGATGATTTTCAAGCCAATTCATGGCTCATCAAAAATAGCCAACAAAATCGCCAACTTTTTTATAAACGCCAAAATGTCGCCAAATAGAAAATTAGGAATCGAGATCTTCTTTTTTTTGCGGTCATCTTGTTCTCGTCGTTGGCATCTTTCCGCAGCTTTGATTATTTCTTGTGGCGACTTGGTTGAAACCAATGCTTCTACCCTTCATCTTTTCGTTCGTTCTGAAGACACTTCAAATGGTATTGAAGGCCTGCTCGTGCTCGTACTTGCAACTTAAATAACGAATGTGAATAAAAGACGAATACAAAATACTGCATTTACTTCCGAAAAACTGTTTTAATGCATAACACAGCTTCTACATCTAGTTCAAAGTTCGTATCAAGCCATAAGCCGTTATTCCTTTCAAAAGCTGTCTTCATTCGATAACATTTCTCCCACAACCTCTTGAATTTAAGAAGCAGTAACTCAATTTTTTGTTCATTAATTATAATTGTTCCACCACATCATTAATTATAATTTTTCCGCCTCATCGCAAATGCTTGGAAGCCAACCACATATCGAAAATTTGCCGAATTTTTACTTTGGATTCCACTACAAAATAACCCATAAAAAACGAAAGTGCAAGTCTCTGCGCGTAATATTTTGGATTTAGAATATACATACATGTACTAAAATAATATTAAAAAAAATGGGAGGAGAGTCTCTATTTCCTTTTTTTTAGTAATTGCTTAAAACACTTTCCATTTCACTTTTACTTTTTTCGCAAACGAGTGCTTAGCTTTGTGATAACGGTACGTTATAAAGATCGCTTGTCAACACAAACAAATTGGCATTGCCAAATCAGAAATGTATTGAAAAATAAAATTTCATACTCATTTTCCCCAAACACCTGAAATATATATAAAAAACATCCTCCCAAGATCATGAAAAAATTCGTCATTATAATCTCATATGTACCATTAGTTCAATATGTAGACTTTAACGGGCTCGTGAAGCTACAATATTTAAAATATTTGCAAAACTCTTTTTGATGTTTCTTAGTTATAGTTTTAACTCTGGTCGTGCATATGTATTTTTCATTTTTAACATACATCATATTTTGCATTTTTGGCCGCTGTCGTCCCACTGTGCGGCGGGTTACAATATCAGTACGTACTTATAGTACTATTGTTCTAACATCAGCTCGCAAATAAAACTGTTGAAAGATAGGAGAAATCTTTTATCTGGGCTTCATATGCTTACATATAAACACCTCAGATTTGTTTTCATTATGCATGCCACTACGCTTATTACGAACTTTTCTTATAACAAACTGTTTTTGCTTGTCCCATAGCGTTCGTTATAACCGAGTTTTACTGTAGTATATATTGCACTAATATATATGTATGTATGTGAAATTGTAAACAAGTCAAAATTTGTTATTTGACCACAAGTGCTATTCTCATATACTCATGCATATATACGGAGTATGCAATACTTATTTCTATGTATGTTTCAGTAAACGTTGACCAATCTTGACAGTTTAAGAACGGCGCCTTATACATCATTGTGAGCTGTTTTCATGCCAGAACCCAGACAGTTTACCTTTCTGTCAGTTTGAATGTTCACTTTGAAGATCCGTTTATACGACTGTTTATCTGAATATGCATTCATACGTGTGCACACACATACAAGATGAATTTAATATGTATATTAATACATATGTACATCACTCTTTGAATGAATCGCCTGTCTGTCTGGACAGTGCGTACAAAATGCCAACCAAGCCAGCATTAAATGACAGAGACACATTTTATTATTTTGAGTGATTGCATATATTGGATAGAGTAAGATAATTTTTTCAATGTTCACAGAGGTGAGATCAAAAAATCAATACAAAAAATTATTTCAACGAAAATGTCAATTAACTGTGGCTGTGAATGTTTGGTAAATGTCCAGATTGGGCAAATATTTGACGAAATTACTGTAATATCAATATTTAAATTATAGTTAATAATTTTTATTTATCTTTCCGAATTTCGTTTCCTGACATTTTGTTATAATTTGTTTACAATTAACATACATACTTTCTAATGTGTGGACATACACATATTTAATATCGAAAGCACAATGAACTAAAATGTATGTAGTCAGAATTTCAGCCACAAACTATAGTAACATGTTCTAATTTCTTAAAATTACTAAAGATATTATCAAAATTCTTGTGGTTTTTTGACATCTTTTTAATTATTATTAGGTATACTCTAATATTTTTAAGCTTAAGGTTTCTTTATTATACCCTTCACAAAAAGTGAAAGGGTATATATAGGTTTGTCATTCCGTGTGTAATTTCTTCGATATGCACATGGGACCCTATAAAGTATATATATTCTGGATCCTTATGAATAGCCATGACGATTGAGCGATGTCCGTCTGTCCGTCCGTCTGTACGTGAAATCGGTTTTCCCAAGCCCCCAGAAGAGCTAGAGACTTCGGTCTTGGACCGTTGGATTGAAATTCAGAAAGATCCAACGTATGGTTCCAGAGCTGGGAAGCCTACACCTATTTCTCGACGCAAAATTTATACCAAAAATCGATTATTTTTTTTAATGTTTGTAAATTAAACCTACTTCGTGCTTTGGGGAGCCTCAATGGTCTATTAAAAACTAAAAAAATAAAAAAAATTTCCAGGGATGGGAAATTAAAGATTTTTTTTTCGGCCTATTCCGTATTTTGTAGTACATGTAGTAGCTAAAATTGTTAAAAATTTCAAGTTTTTCTTTAACAAAACCACTTTATACGTCATGAAGATTTGCATTAGCAAAAAAAAAAATAAATCAAAAATTTTAAATTCAAATTTTGCTACCAGGGGTGGGAAATTGAATTTTTTTTATACATGAAAGTAATCAAACAGGCAGCAAATGATGTTTATATTTTGTTTTTTGCTAACTAAAACTGTCTTATAATTTAGGAAAAACATAATTGGTATCAAAAATTCAAAAATAAAAAATAAAATTTCGAATCCAGGGATGGACAAGTGCAATATTTTATGGTACATGAAAGTTACCAAAATGGTAAAAAATTTGCAATTTTTCGTATATAAAACTACCTTATACCTCAAGAAGCGTTGCACTGATAAAAAAAAACAAAAAAAAACTTAAAATTGCGTTTCCAGGGTTAAAAAAAATTAATTTTTTTATGGTACATGCAATATTTTGTAGTACATGTTATAACCAAAATGCTTGCAAAATTCGAGTTTTTCTTAAACAAAACTAAATTATACCTCATGAAGATTAGCATTGATAAAGAAAATTTTGAAAATTTAAATATCGCTTCCAGGGTTGGAAAAATTAAAATTTTTTTGGTACATGCAATACTTTGTAGTACATGTTATAACCAAAATGGTTGCAAAATTCGAGTTTTTCTTAAACAAAACTACTTTATACCTCATGAAGATTTGCATTGATACAGAAAATTTTAAAAAATTTAAATTTCGCTTCCAGGGTTGGGAAATTGAAATTTTTTTTAAACATAAATGTAACCAAAAAGGCAATTGACGTTGTTTTTTTACTAATTAAAACTATATTTATAACCTATATGGTTATAAATAATAAGTTTTTCTTAAATAAAACTATTTCTTGCCTCATAAAAAGTTGCATTGGTAAAAAAAATTTAAATTTCGTTTCCAGGGTTGGAAAATTGATATATATATATTCTGCATAAAAATAACCAAAAAGGCAATTGACGTTGTTTTTTTTGCTAATTAAAGCTGTTTTATAATTCAGGAAGAACAAAATTGGTATTAAAATCTTAAAAAATTAAAATTTCGACTCCAGGGTTTGACAAATGATATATTGTATGGTACATGAAAGTGACCAAAGAGTTTAAAAATTTTAATTTTTTTGTCAAGTAAAACTATGTTACACCTCACTAAGATTTGCATTGGTAAAAAAATAAAAATTTCAGAGTTGGGAAATCGAAATATTTTTCGTACATAATAGTACAAATTTAAATTCAAAATTTTGTGCTTTTAGTGAATTAAACCTATTAGATATTTCAGAAAAAATTAAACTAGTATCAAAATATTATAAATTCGGTTCCAGGGTTGGAAAATTGAAATATTTTTGGTATATAAAAGTACATACATAAATTCCAAATTTTGTTTTTTAGTGAATTAAAGTTATTTTTTATATATATCAGAAAAAATTAAATTGGTATTAAAAAATTAAAAATTCAGTTCCAGGGTTGGAAAATCGACATTTTCCGATTCATAAAAGCAGCCATTTTATTTGTTATTTTTTGATTTTTATGATGAATTATACCTACTTTATACATCAGAAAAAAGTAAACTGGTATTAAAAACCAAAAAAATCTAAAAGACGATTCTACGGTTAGAAAATTAGAACTTTTTGGGGTACATGAAACGGATTTTTTGTTTTGTTTGTAATTTAAACATATTTCATATTTTTGAAAGACTTTCATAGGTATTAGATATAAGAAAAACCAAACATTTAGCTTCCTAGCCGAAAAATTTAAACGTTTTCTTAAATATAAAAGTAACCGATAACATCATTTTGATTTTTTAATTAAACCTACTTTCTGTTTTTGCAAGAAAGAAAGAAAGAAGAATTACATCTGTGAAGGGTATTTAAGATTCGGCACAGCCGAATATAGCACTTTTACTTGTTTTTATTTAAAATATTTTTTTTTTATTAGGACCGGCACTCAGGGGATGACCCCTACTTATGCGTACATTGTGCTGGAACTAGGAAAATTGGTTGTGGGAAGGAGGATAAAGGGAGTAGTGTCTATGGACATTCGATTTGAATTTATCCATGCTATATACGGCATGAAAGACTTCCGCAGGGAGTTTATTCCACATACGAGCAGTACGGGCAAAGAATGAATTTTCCCTATAATGCGTAGTGCGGTTCACTGATAAATCCACCACATATGGGTGTGATCGCACTGTAGAGCGTGTTGAGCGTAGAAAAGTGCACGTTTAGGGGAAGAGATCCCTGACTTTGGTGGAACAAAACCCGTTATAGTAACGATAAAACAGTGAAACACACCCCACATTGCGTCGATGCTCAAGTGAGTCAATAGAGTTGGCTACCCTACTGTCACCGATGAGCTTCTTCGCTCTCTCCTGTACGCGGTCGAGTAACATCAAAATAGACTTTGAAGCTCCGGCCCATACATGAGAGTTGTATTGTTGGTCGGATGTAAGTGGTATAAATAGTAAGGAGATCAGATGGGGTGAAGTATGTCTTACACCGCCTTAGAAAGCCGAGGCACTTGAATGCTTCTTTTGAAACATGAAAAATGTGTTCAGTCCAGCGAACGTCACACTGGATTTTCATGCCAAGAACATCAAGAGCTTCTGATTCCTCAATATCTATACCACCCATGTTTACAGATGAAGCAGCGTGATCGGGCTTGCGTCGGTGTGTTAGCAAGCAGCATTGAGTCTTACGGGCATTGAAATTTACCCTGTTTCGATGACCCTATTCGACAATCCTATTGAGGTCACCGGTTAGCGCAACATTCATATTGTGCCTCATCGCTCCGATCTCTGACGATTTCGGTCTATTATTGAAGGCATATGAATGACAAAGGCTGCTATCATCTGCAAAAGAGTAGATAGGGGTTAAAGTCTGACATAGAAGGTCATTTAGAAATATAAGAAATAGTGTAGGAGAAAGAACAGAGCCTTGCGGTACCCCAGAGTTGATCTTATACTCGTCTGATGAACTCCCGTCTATAACAACTCTTATAGCACGATTTCTGAGAAAGCTCGATATAAATCGAGAGAAGACGTCACCCACACCAAAAGCCATAAGTTTCGACAAAAGTGCTCCGTGCCACACTTTGTCGAATGCTTTAGAAATATCCAGAGCCACTACCTTACTCTCGCCGAAGTGGTGGATAGATTGGCACCACTTTTCCGAAAGGAAAGCCAATAGGTCGCTCGTAGAGCGGCCCCTACGGAAGCCATATTGGCGGTCGTTAAGTAAGCTATTAGACTCTAGATATTTCACTAGGTGGAAATTCACCATGCTTTCCATCACCTTGGAAAGCGCAGAACAAACAGCGATTGGGCGGTAGTTTTGGGGGTTGTTGGCCTCTCCCTTTTTAGGGATTGGCGTTACATTCGCAACCTTCCAGCACGAGGGGAATTTGCCTGTATGGTAAATAGTGCTGAAAAGGGTTGCCAAAGGACGAGCTAACGTCGAAAAGCACTGCTTTAAGACCAGTGCTGGAATTCCATTCGGCCCAGAAGACTTGTTTATATTGAGATCCGATAAGACCCTTTTAACCGCCCGGACCCGAAAACGCATCTTTGGCATAGTTGTGGATACATTTTCAAGAACCGGCAGTGGTTGATTGCTTTCCGGCAAGTGCGAATTACTTGCGAATATTTCAGCTAAAAGGTTAGCTTTGTCAACCGGGTCAGTGAATAATTGGTCATCCTTCAAAAGAGTCGGGATCGAGGAACTAGCATTAACCTTTTCTCTTTTGACGAATGACCAGAAACTCTTACTGCCCCGAGGGGTATCTTAGCACGAAGACGCTGCTCGTACAGAGCTTTTTCGCGTCTTAGTACCTTGGCACACGAAGATCTCGCCCTTTTGCGCATCAAATCAGTTTCAACGTTCTTGTTAGTACGCCAGATACTAAATGCAACCTCTCTGGATCTGACAGCAATTCTGCATGTCTGATTAAACCAAGATTTCAATTTTGGCTTAATCGGAATTTGCTTGGATGGAATGAAAGTGTTCATTCCGAGCAATATTATATTTTCCACCATTTCCGCCATGGTATCGACATTACTGTCAAGAAAGCAAAGTTTCCAATTAAAATGCCTGTAGAAATCGATGAGCTCATCCCAACGAGCCTTTTCGTAAAGATATTTTAAACGTTTCGTAGCTGGGTGTGAAACGTTTCGAAGTTCTGTAATCGAAAAGGAGGCAGAAATGGTGCAATGATCCGAATTTCCGAGAGGTGCGCTGACACCCATTGTATATTTGTCTGGATGTGAAGAAAGAAAAAGGTCGAGAGTATTATGTTGGTGCCCATCAACACACGAAATTTGTGTTGACTCATTCACTAGCTGCGCAAGGTGGTTATGCGCTGCGAATAGCTCAGCATAATGGCCTTCTGAGGTTGTGTGGCTCGAATGGCGAAGCCAAGATGAATTATGAACATTAAAATCACCAGCAACAACGATTTCACTGTTCGGATAATTCTCTAAGATCTTCGATATGGAGTCGGAAAGGGCATCGAAGTTTGAGATAGTTTTTTCCCTGTCCGTGTTTGGACTTCTGTAAAGAAACCCGAAATGCAAAAGATGTGCCCTGATTTTGAATTTAACCCAAATACAGCTAAATTCTGGATCAAGCGCGTCAAATGGTTGCTGACGCTGGTACACAACTTCATTGCGTATATAGATTGCAAGGCCCCTATGAAGAAAGAATAGGGATAGTAGGTGATATCCAGGTATGTGAAAATCCTGTGGATCAGCATTTTCAGACACCTGAGTCTCACATAAGGCGAAAACATCCGGCCGATGAAGACAAACGTGGGCATACACAGAGAAAAAGTTAGCACGCAGCCCGCGTATGTTGCAGAAATCTATTCTAAAACGACCTGCCATAAAACAAAGAATAAAACAAAACGAACGATTAAATTTTGTATTGCCAATGCCAGTATGCTAATCACTGTTTGATAGGTTGTTCAGTGATCAGTGTTAAGCCTTCATCACTAAACACCAACAGTGATCAACAACGTGGCATCAACAATAGAATTTTTTTTTTTATGTAAAAATAAAAGTGAAATTAGGATAAAGCACAATGACACGCAAGGGGAACCATAAAAGCCCTGATCCGGTCATCGTGACTCAAAGTGCCAACACTGGTTTATAGTGTCAGCACTGATTTTATTATTTAATTCTCTCTTATTTTTTCCTCTCGACACAAGTGCAATGTATTTGCATTCTTTTAGTTTGTGTTGTTTTTGTTATTGTGTGATGAAACTGTTTGTTTTGTTTGGTTTTATTTGGTTTATTGTTGGTTTGTTAAAATATATTTGTTAATTGGTAATTTTGCACTGATCTTTTTTGTAATGCACAAATTCTTTATATTTCATTTTGTTATTTATTAAAATTTTATATTTTGGTTCACTATAGAATTTAGTTTTCCTTTTTATATATATAATTATTTATTGTTTTTAAGAAGTGCGCGTGTGCACATGGCGGAAGATAAGACACTACTACAATATATTATTTTTCGATATTTTGTCACTGCTTTGTGTGACTTCTTCAGGAAATTAATTATTTTATTTGATTTGAAAAAATTTTTGTTTATGAAACAAAATTAATTGTCAACAAAGTACAAAAAGATTCAAACAAAATTTAAATAAATTTAAAATATATAAGCATTAATAAAATATTTAAACCTATACATGCGTTTATATTTAAAAAGAAACATTTCAAAAACAATTTTAATCCTATATATGTATATGCATATACACAAATGAATACCACATATAAATATAAACAAAAACACATATACATATATACTTAAATATACACATATTTGTCAACAAAAATCAAGAACTTTAAAACAAATTTAAATAAATTTTAAAAAACATATAATAACAAAATATTTAAACCTATATGTATATAAGTATATGTATTTATATACATATATTTCGGTAATACATAAAGATAAGGGGCTAGTTCTGTCACTCGTGAACGGAATTGTTTTCGATTGAAGTATAATATTGATTGATCTTAATTTTCTAATTCTGTTATTCGATACTAAACGGATATAAATGTTTCTTTAGTGTTGCACATTAATTGTATGTAAATACGTTTTATAACACTAAAACATACTCAAAAAGGTAAACAAACAAAATTATTTGAACACAGATATAAAGTTAAAAGAGTTTTAAAATAAGTGTTTAAGAAATATGAATCCTGAATTCTTTTTTTATTCATCATCCTCCGAATCCGACGAGAATGAAAGTGTCAATATCATTCGGAAAAGGATACAAGAAACTACCAATCCTTTAAATTTAGCAAATAATGAGTAAGTATAAACCCACAGGCACATACATAAGTGTGTACGTACATATATTCGATATAATAATATTGGATACGTATGTTTGTATATTTGTAAATATGTAAAACTTAGATTTCTGCTTTTGAGTATAATTATCTTGTTTATGTTTCAGCTGTAATACTGAACACAATTTTTTGTTTGTTTTTAACTTACTGAACTTTTCTCTTTTTAAATTTTTGGTAAGAAATTTCAAATCGAATGACTTTTTACTGACGAGTAAAAACTCGAACGGTTGCATTCGAATAACAGCTCGATATCGAGTGCCCTAATTAGGAATTTCGATACATGTTACTCGATTACGTGTATTAGAATCCCAAAAGTTAAAAATATCGAACATTCGATAGAAAACTCGCTCGTATACGTATGCCAGAATTAGTCCCCAGTTCCCATTGGGACCAATTTGTTGTTATGTAAATTCACCATCATATCATCTAGGTAAATATATTATAGATAAATTATGTATGAATTTCTATTATATTAGTTGAACTTTCTTATGTAAATTATATTACAAGATGTTAATTTTTTCAAAGGGCTTAAACTCAAATCTGCGAAACTGCAAATTACTTTTTTATTATTTAATATATGAATTTGTTCAAATTCTATTTTTATACCCTTCACAAAAAAGTGAAAGGGTATATATAGGTTTGTCATTCCGTGTGTAATTTCTTCGATATGCACATGGGGCCCCATAAAGTATATATATTCTGGATCCTTATGAATAGCCATGACGATTGAGCGATGTCCGTCTGTCCGTCCGTCTGTACTGTTTTCCCAAGACCCCAGAAGAGCTAGAGACTTCGTTCTTGGACCGTTGGATTGGAAATGACCTTTAATAGGCTGCTATTGATTCAGAAAGATCCAATGTATGGTTCCAGAGCTGGGAAGCTTACACCTATTTCTCGACGCAAAATTTATACCAAAAATCAATTATTTTTTTAATGTTTGTAAATTAAACCTACTTCGTGCTTTGGACAGCCTCAATGGTCTATTAAAAACTAAAAAAATAAAATTTGTTTTCCAGGGATGGGAAATTAAAAATTTTTTTTCGGCCTATTCCGTATTTTGTAGTACATGTAGTAACTAAAATTGTTAAAAATTTCAAGTTTTTCTTTAACAAAACCACTTTATACGTCATGAAGATTTCCATTAGCCAAAAAAAATCAAAAATTTTAAATTCAAATATTGCTACCAGGGGTGGGAAATTGAATTTTTTTTATACATGAAAGTAATCAAACAGGCAACTGATGTTACTTTTTTTGTTTTTTGCTAACTAAAACTGTCATAATTTAGGAAGAACATAATTTTTGATTTTTATGATGAATTATACCTACTTTATACATCAGAAAGAAGTAAACTGGTATTAAAAACCAACAAAATCTAAAAGACGATTCTACGGTTGGACAATTAGAACTTTTTGTGGTACATGAAACGGATTTTTTGTTTTGTTTGTAATTTAAACATATTTCATATTTTTGAAAGACGTTCATAGGTATTAGATATAAGAAAAGCCAAACATTTAGCTTCCTAGCCGAAAAATTTAAACGTTTTCTTAAATATAAAAGTAACCGATAACATCATTTTGATTTTTTAATTAAACCCACTTTCTGTTTTGGCAAGAAAGAAAGAAAGAAGAATTACATCTGTGAAGTTTATTTAAGATTCGGCACAGCCGAATATAGCACTTTTACTTGTTTTATATTAAGAAGGGAACGCGCACTTGTTTACTTGTTCATTGTTAACTAAATTCAATTACTTGAACATATGTAACAAAAATGCTTTAGATATCAGCAGCCGATTGTTCTGAAAAAAAAGAAAGAGATATATGGAATATTGAAAATATTAATCGTCAGGGTTGGGGAATTTCGTACTAACCAAAAAGTAATAACTTAAAAAAGTTAATGTAGGAACTTCTCATAGTAAATTTTCGTTAAAAACATTTTTTAAATAGTTGATATTCCTACTAACTAGCACCACTTGAAACAGTGGATAAATTGAACAAAAAAGCTGATGAGATAGCGTAGCGGCCTCGAAATCAGTACTGATCCATTCTGCTCATTTGATGATTACAGATTAATATTCCACTCTTAATATAAATAAATAGAATTTGAACAAATACATTTATCAAATAAAAATAAAATAGTTTTCAATTTCGCAGATTTGAACTTGCGCCCGTTGAAAAAATTAACATTCTGTAATATATTATAGATATTTTAAAAACGATTACTGAAAATTCAGTACATAACGCTAAGGATGGGTTAGAATTTAAAAACAGATTATTAAATCTAGAAATAGGTAGATAGGTAATGATGAAAGATTAGTTTCGTTTGATGTAGTATCTTTATTTCCCAGTTTACCAGTTGATTTAGCAATACATACTATTGAGGAGAAATGGGATATAATAGAGAGATATACTAAGATATAGAGTTGTGCTTTTTAGCTCAGTGAGCTAAGCGCTCACTTTAGCTCAGCTCAGTTTACTGACCTAGTTCATTTAATAGCTCAGTGGCTCAGTAGCTCAGTTATAATGATACACCAAAGGTGATTAAAGACGTTGAAACCATATTTATTAAAGATGGCAAAAACGATAAGAATAATTTCGTGGAGTTTCAGAGACAAATATAATCCAATATTGCCTTTAATATATTTAAAATCAATCAATAATGCGACTTTTTGAAGAGGTGGACTATGAACTAAATATATATATATATATATATATATATATATGTATATATATACATATACATATATATACATATATATACATATATATATATATATATATATATATATATATATATATGTATATATAGTATATGTATATATATATATATATATATATATATATATATATATATATGTATATGTATATATTTCAAAAGAAAAAAAAAATATATATACATACATGTATATATATGTATAAAAAATATATATATATATATATATATATATATATATATATATATATAAATGTATAGATACATATACATATGTATATATATATATATATATATATATATATATAAATGTATAGATACATATACATATGTATATATATATATATATATATATATATATATATATATATAAATATATGTACATATATATATATATATATATATATATATATATATATATATCTATATATACATATATCTATGTATATACATATCTATATATAGTATATATATATGTATATATATATATATATATATATATATATATCTATATACATATATATATATATACATATATGTATATATACATACATACTATCAATCATTGCCAAGCAGCACAGGAGTTGCTTAGGCAAACCGTACGAGACTTAAAGGTAGACGTTGCTGTACTCAGCGAGCCATATAAGAAGATTGTATCTGCAAATTGGGTTACTGATGATACAGATACAGCAGCTATATGGACTACCGGTTCTTTGATATTGAGGGAGAGGTTATCACCGCAATGTGGGTACACGCGGGCCACTGTTTCCGGCATATGTTTGTACAGCTGTTATGTTCCTCCTAGGTATTCTATTGATGACTTTCGTGTTATTATAGACAACATAGTGATGGACGCTGCAGCCAGGAGTCCTGTTATAATAGCAGGGGATTTCAACGCGTGGGCTGTTGAATGGGGCTGCCCCTTGACAAATGCAAGGGGAAGGATGCTATTAGAGGCCCTTTCTGCGCTAAATGTTGTGCTCTTGAATTCTGGAGATGAGGAAACATTTAGAGGAGGAAATGGTGGTTCAATTATTGATATTACGTTTGCCAGCGATACCATTATAAACCGTGTAAACTGGAGAGTATCTGATGTTTATACTCACAGCGATCACAGTGCCATAATTATGGATATACAGGATGATATACGGCATGTGACTCCCCGTGCACAAGGTTTGTCGGGATGGAAAGTGAATACCTTTGATAAGGATATTTTTGCCATCTGTATGGAAGGTATGGAATTAAATGGTTCAGCTGAGGATATGGCAGAACAATTGGTAAACCATATCACGCGGTCGTGCGATGCATCTATGGTGAGGCGGAAAGGATCCGTAAAGGGGTCACCGGTTTATTGGTGGAATGATGATATTGCCGGCTTGAGGGCGGAGTGTATACGTGCCAGAAGGCAGTATACAAGAACTCGAGGTAGGTTAGAGAATAGCGTATACCAGGAGAATTACAGGAATAGGAGGAAGGCCCTAAAGGATGCAATTCGTAGGAGCAAGCGGCAGTGTTTTCTTAATATCTGTGATGAGGTGGATGATAATCCTTGGGGTCTCGCATATAAGCTGGTCACCAAAAAACTTAAATGCCTGACCCCGTTGCAACCGAGTGAGGGGCCAATCCTGGAGGAAATTGTAGACCATCTCTTTCCCCAGCAGGACGCACCACCTTGGGAGCACAACCCTCCAATTGGGACATTAAATTTTCCCCCGGTTACAATAGCTGAGATTGAGGACGTTGTCTCTAGGTTTAGAGACAAGAAGGCACCGGGACTCGACTGCATTCCAAATATAGTATTAAAGGAGGCCGTCAGGCTTTGTCCCGAGCAGTTCTTAAGAATGGTGAATACATGCTTAGGTAGGGGAATTTTTCCAACAAGATGGAAGAGGCAGAAGTTGGTATTAATACCAAAAGCCAATAAACCCCTAGATGATCCCTCATCTTATCGGCCACTGTGTATGATAGATACATGTGGGAAGTTGCTAGAGGGTGTGATCTGCCGAAGACTTGGGAATTGCGTTGATGACAGAAATGGTCTATCAGACAACCAATTTGGCTTCAGGAGGGCGAGGTCAACAGTGGATGCTATAAACGTGGTAGTAGAAACTGCTGCACGGACTATCTATGGCAGGAGTTGGAGGAATGGCACAAAGGAGTACTGTGTAGTTGTGACGCTGGATGTGAAGAACGCGTTCAACACAGCGAGCTGGGTGCATATTGTTGATGCTCTAACTCGATTGGACATCCCAGAATATCTGATAGGGATAGTGCAGGATTATTTCCGGTATAGGGAATTGATCTATAGTACAGATGCGGGTATAAGGAAACGTAGGATTAGTGGTGGTGTTCCCCAAGGATCGATACTTGGACCATTGTTGTGGAACGTAATGTACGATGGAGTACTAAGGTTGAGGTTACCTGAGAGAGTGCAGATTGTGGGATTCGCAGACGATATAGCGCTAGTGTGTGAAGCTAAGGAATTGCTGGAGGCAGAAACCATTGCAAATGCCAGCGTACAATTAGTAAAGTCCTGGATCACTGCAATGGGATTGACTCTAGCTGATCATAAAACCGAAGCGGTTTTGATTAGTAGTCGTAAGGCTAGGGAAACTATTACCCTCAATGTTGGCACCTGTTCCATAGAATCAAAGGCATTTCTGAAATATCTGGGTGTGATGATTGACACACGGCTATCTTTTCGCGAGCACTTGCGATATATAGCATCCAAAGCATCAGGGACCTGTTTGGCGCTATCTCGGATCATGCCAAACACGAGAGGGCCAAAGTATCTTCAGAGGAAACTGCTCGCTGGAGTAGTAAGGAGCATTATCCTATATGCACACCCGGTATGGTCAGACTCACTTAGATATTCCACATATGTGGGGCTGGTATGCCCTGTGTATAGGCTAGCTGCTTTAAGAGTATGTAGTGCATTTCGGACAGTGTCGGACGAGGCGGCTTTTATCATTGCGGGTATGATCCCTATCGACTTAGAAATCATGAATAGGGATAACTCTGATTTATGTATGCAAAAATGGCAAGAACGGTGGTCAACCACTGAAAAGGGAAGATGGACTTATTCATTAATACCCGACATCAGATTATGGCTGACTAGGAAACATGGTGATCTGAACTATTACCTAACACAGTTCTTGTCTGGACATGGTTGCTTTAGGTCATATCTATTTCGTTTTAAGCACGACGACTCTCCGTTCTGTCCACACTGTGGTGGGAATGTGGTTGAGGATGCTGAGCATGTCGTCTTTGTCTGCTCACGATTCAGCAACTGGAGGTCGTATTTAGAGGAAGGCTTGGGGCGTACGATCAGCCCGGAGAATATTATTCCGACCATGCTGGAATCCTTATTGAATTGGACCAGAGTGTGTAGTTTTGTACAGCTTGTTCTGATGGAACTTCGCAGATTAGCACAGATTCGTAGGAGAGTTAGTACGTCTTAGGATTCGTTAGCTACTGACGATTAAATATGCGCATCAGTTCCGAACCTCCTTACCTAGGAACTAAGGAGGACGTAGGAATAATACTGATAATACTACCCACCCTGATGAAATGCCAAAGCTGTCCCAGGGTGGTGCTAGTGAAGTTGTCGTGGGGCCACTATTGATAGTTGCTATCATTACGTCCATAAAAAAAAAAAAAAAAACATACATACTATATATGTATATATATATTCATTGTGCCTTTTTTATATACTTTTATTGTTTGCCAACGGCAGACTAATTGTATGAAGATTGAAAAACAAAATAGATTTATATCGAATAAAATTTGTTTGTTGTGTTTTCTTGAATTTCAAATCCTATGGTTTTGTTTGTGTAATTCTCAATTCATTTTTGGGAGTTTATGTATAAGCTAAGCGGTTTTGTTATTTTGGAATTAGCTTAAAGTCTACTGATGATTTGGTGTAAGAACCAATGAAATGCAGGCATATAGACATACTTGACCACATAACAAACAAAAATCACTAATTTAATTGAGACAATATGTCGAATAAACGATTTTATATATATATATATATATATATATATATATATATATATATATATATGTATATATATATATATATATATATATATATATATATATATATATATATATATATTTATAATAAAACCATTTTCATGTACTGGTATTTTTCAAAACATGATTTCATCGCACCAGTTTTATTTGTAAAAAAATTTCTATGCATAGAGATTGGTTCTGTAGACATGCCACAATAACATATTCAATGACGTATTCATATTTGTCTGGCAGCATATTAAGAAACTGTGGTATCATTACAAATTTGACAGAAATTATCAAAACCACTCAGCTCTGAAGCAAAGGCGCTCTGAAACAAAAGAGCTCTGAAACAAAAGAGCTCTGAAACAAAAGCGCTCTGACACAAAAGCGCTCAGTACTGAGCTAAAATCATCTATTGTAGTGAGGGCTCATTTCGCTCAGCTCACTGAAACGTTCAATTGAACTAGTTCATAGCTCAGTGACACAACTCTACTAAGATAGATAAATGCCTATTTTTGCGCATATTGAGATTTTGTATAGAAGATAATAGATATTTTCAATATGATGGAAAAATATATTTACAACAATTGGGATCTCCAGTTTCTCCTATAGTGGCTGATATTATTATTGAGAGATTACTTGACAGTGGTATTGGGCATGTAGCCATTAAACCTAAGATAATGACTAAATATGAAGACGATTTATTTTGCATAATTTCTGAATGTGGAATAGATAATATGTTGATAACATTAAATGAGTTTAATAGTTGTATTAAATTTACTATGGAAAAAGAAAGTAACTTTTTGATTTCATATTTAGATACCTTAATAGTTAGGAAGAATAGAAATTTACTAATAGATTGGTATCAGAAACCAACATCTTCAGGAAGAATTATTAATTATTGTTCGAAATATAATGAAAAAGTTATTATAAATACAGCTAAAAATTTTGTGGATAAAGTTTTAGCAATTAGTGACAGTAGAGGATTCATGATTTTCCAGCTTGCCTAATATATAAATTAATAGATTAATATGGATTAAGAAAGAGTAACATAAATAGAAATGTAAATGAACCAAAAATTTACAAATTCTTAACTTATGTATCTGGAATATCAGAACGCATTGGCAAATCAGGAATATGCGATTCTGAAAAATATACAGTAGCTAATAGAACTTATACAATAAACAAGTTTTTTAGTAAGACAAAAGGTAAAGTTGATAAATTATACAGGTCGAATTTAGATTATAAAATATCTTGTAATGGAAACGACAATGAAGATTGCAATAAGCTGTATATGGGTACAACTAAGAATATGTTAAAAACTAGGATCGCAGGACACAAGACTGATCAAAGATATAGAGACATAAATTCACATAAAACAGCATTATCTTCGCATTGTGCTAGATTTAATCATTATCCAAACTTTGAAAATGTTTCAATATTAAACACAGAAAATAACTATAAACGTAAATTTATGTTAGAAATGTTACACATAATCAATACACCAATCACAAAAAGAATTAATTTTAAGGCAGATACAGCAAATGTAACTCAAAATTATAGACACCTAGTTAATAAGAGATAGAATTTTTTATGTAAATATTTTAAAGTTTATTTTAAGTTGTTTTAAACTTTTTGAATTTTGTTGAAATATATGTATGTGTATACATATGTTTATAATTTATTTAAATTTGTTTGGGACTTTTTAAATTTTGTTGATAAGTAGGTGTATATATTTATACGTATATGTATAGGTATATGTATACATTTACATGTATATGTATACATTTACATGTATAGAGTAAAAATTGTTTAGAATTATTTTTTAAATATATGTATATACATGTATATGTTTAAATATTTTGTTATTACATGTTTTTTCAAAATTTATATAAATTTGTTTGTAACTTCTTTATTTTTGTTGAAAAATATGTGTATATTTAAGTATATATGTATATGTGTTTTGTTTACATTCATATGTGTATATGCATAAATTTTTTTTTGTATCTTGGACCAGCACTCAAAAATTGTTTTTGAAATATTTCTTTTTATATATAAATGCATGTATATGTAGGTTTAAATATTTTATTATTGCTTATACATTTTAAATTTATTTAAATTTTGTTTGAATCTTTTTGTAGTTTGTTGACAAATAATTTGGTTTCATAAACAAAAAATTTTTCAAATCAAATAAAATAATTAATTTCTTGAAGAAGTCACACAAAAGAGTGACGAAATATCGAAATATAATATATGTACATATATTGAATAAAAATAAAGAGGCCTTAATCTTAATAATATTAGAGTATAATAATAAAGATTTTAGTATATTGTTCTAATTTTTCAGCCTTGGATTTTTTAATTTTATTTTAATTAATATTGAGCTTGAGGCTTATTTTTATAAGATAATAACTATAAAACTATTATATATATATATATATATATATATATATATATATATATATATATATATATATATATATATATATTTATATATATATATATATATATATATATATATATATATATATATATATATATATCAATATACATATATATATATATATATATATCAATATTTCGATATCCTCTGGATATCTTCATCAGGATAACAATTTAAAATTATTTATAATATATCAACAATAACAAAAGTGGTAAATTATATAAAGTTTAATACTTTTAGGATTTGAATTTCAAATCCTATGGTTTTGCTTGTGTAATTCTCATAACATTGGTTAAATAGTTGATATTCCTACTAACTAGCACCACTTGCAAAAGTGGAAAAATTGAACAAAGAACGCTGATGAGATGGCGTAGCGTCCTCGAAATCAGTACTGATCCGTTCTGCTGGTTTGATGATTATTGAAAATATTCTTAATATTCCAATCTTAATATAAAATAATAAATAGAATTTGAACAAATTCATTTATTAATAAAAAAAAATGATTTGCAGTCATGCAGATTCGAACTTAAGCCCGTCGAATAAATTAACAGTAAGGAAGTTTATTATTATTTTCTATTTCAACAGTAAATTTAATGTCTGAATAAAAACAGTTAAGTGATGATAGTATACTATATAATTCAGATTCTAAAATTATACAAAATATATCATCAACATATATAGTTATAATTTTAGGTGTAACTGATAAGTGCCATATACACTTTTTCAATAATTCTTCCATTACAATATCAGCTACTATTGGAGTCTGGGGATCCCATAGGAAGGCCTTTATTTTGCATATAAATTTTATTATTATTTTTTAAAATATCTATTATCTATAATGCAAAACTTAAGTATTTTTTAAAATAAATCTTTATCTAAATTAGTAAATCCTTCAATATTAACAAAATTTTCTTCTATAATACTAATTGCCAATTCAATAGGTATACTCGGAAATAATGAAACAACATCCAATGACACCAATATTTCATTACTATTTATTTTAATACTCTCTATCTTTTTCCTAAATTCTAATAAGTTCTTAATATTATAAATAGAATGGTTAGTCATATTTTTTAAAATATTTGTAATATATTTACTAAGTTGATAAGATGGAGAATTCATAAATGAACAAATTGGTCTTAATGGGAAATTATCTTTATGAATTTTTGGTAACCCATATAATCTTGATGCAATTGATGTGTTTGATTTCAAATTTGTCTTTTCAGCCAAAGTAATTATTTTTAATTTAAAAAGTCATTATATATTTTCTGTAACTTATTTGTTGGATCTAAAACGTTGTATGCTGAAGTATTTTCTACAATATCCTTCATTCTTGAAATATAATCTGTTCTATTCATTACAACCGTTGTATTACCTTTATCAGCATCCAAAACAAGTATGTCTCTATTATTATTCAAAAATTTTTGTGTATCTTTTACATTATTAAGAATAAATTTTTTCCTATTATTTAATTTCATCTTATTCATTTGGTCATCTATTATAGTCGTAAATCTTGCTCTCGCTACTGTACTAAGTCTTCACCATCTGATATAATTTTTAATATAGGAAGTTGATCTTTCTTTATTGGTAGAGCATATTTCTTCCCTAAAGAAAGAGTTCTCTGAATATCAGTTGGAATATCTTTGTCCGTTTTGTTTATGAACCACTTTTTATTAAACCTTATGCCTAGTTGTCTTCTTTTTAAATCACTTAAATTATCAAATTTCTTTTTATGTACCTGTTTAACTTTATTATTTAAAGAATCTGCTATACTGTCTTCAAATTCCTAAAATCTCTCCATTTCCTCATTATTCAAAAATCTTCTTAATTTGTGTTCTATTATTAATATTTCCCTTTGAGAATCCTTAAGTAGCCGGTATCTCTCCTTAATTGTAAAATTTAAAATTTTATTTTGAACAATTTCCAAATATTTTGAAATGTGATTTTGTATCATCCATTGTCCATTTACATGAAAAATATTATAAATATTATTAGTAGAATTCCTTACAAAATTTGGAACGATACCTGCATTACGGCAACGAATAAAAAATGTTATATTCGCTTTAAACTTAATAATTTTGTCTCTCACTTTCTTGTATCTATTAATAACTCTTCTTACTTCCGCATTTTTCTTAAACCATTTCGTTAGAAAAATTAAACTCTTTTCTTCAAGGTATTTTGATGAATATAATTCTTCTTGCCTATGAATTCAGACTTATTTTCTGCTTTTTCGTTTCTTGAAATTCTTCTTCTAATCTTATTATCTGTAACATTTGCAACATGTAGCGATGTCTTACCTATTTTCAGAATTTAAAATGGATATATTTTCAAAATCTGGATAGTGATTTGAATTACGACAATGTAAATATAGTGCGAGAAAGTGTTGAAATTTTATTAAGTATTATATTCATTTCCTCATATTTCAAATTTCAATTTTCATAATGTAGACAGGAAAGAAAGAAGTTTCAATTTTGAAATGTTTTTAATGTGAATTAAAAATTTTTCATTAATTTTAATTTTTATATAAAAACAAAAAACAACAAAAATATTTAACTTTATATAATTTACAAATTTTGTTATTGTAGAAATATTATAAATAATTTTAAATTGTTATCCTGAAGAAGATATCCAGAGGATATCGAAACATTGATTTAAATATAAAATAAATAGTTTTATAGTTATTATTTTATAAAAATAAGCCTCAAGCGCAATATTAATTAAAATAAAATTAATAAAGATTTTATATTTTAAAATTTTAGCAAGAGACCAATAATCAGTTAAAGCTTGGATTGAGGATAGTTATACCCTCTAAGGAATAATCAGATATGCTTCTTGCGATTTCAAAACTTCGAGATCTTGTGGAAACTGGGTTTTTGCTAAATTTGGTAAAACCAATAACTCTTCAATTTTTTGAAAATTTTAAATTTTTTTAGCGACAAGTTAAAAAAATGTTTTTGCTTATACATATATAATATATACGTATTTATTTTTAATAAAATCGTTTTGCAACGACTTTAAAAATAGAAACGGCGTTTGAAATAATCAATATTTTCATAACACAATTTTTTCTACAAAACGCTTTTATTTCTAATAAATTAGTTTTGCAAGGATTTCCAAAAGTAAGAGAGCATTTCAAGAAGCTTAGATTACATGCATCTAAAAAAATTGTATCTTGTTGTTAGAAAAAATCAATATTTTTGTAACGCATCATTTTCCCCCAAATTGTTTTTCATAACTAAGTTTTGTAAGGATTTTTAGAATTAAAGAAGCGTTTGAAGAAGCTTATATCCCAAGCATTTAACATATCTTACTTCTTTTGGAAACGGCTACCTCTTTGCAATAATCAATATTTTAGTAAGTGTTTTATGAATTTAATACAGGAACCACAATAATTACAATTCACTTATAGCCTCAGCATCTTATAGGCATAAGAAAGGTTATATAACAACATTATATTATATTATCATATAAGGAATATATAAAACAAAAATGTTAATAATAATTATAATAAATAAAAGTAATAATTAAAAAAAGTTTAAAATATAACCAAATCGTCATAGCTATTCAAGAGATATAATTTCCATACATCTGAAAATTGATAATTAAAAACTGTTTTAAATGAACACAAGCATTTTCTTAAATTTTTTTATACATATGGAAGTTGATAAACAAATAAACACAACTGTTTTCTTACATATTTATAGATAAAAATATAAGAATGCCGGAGCCTAATTAATAACAATTAATATATTTATCTGCAGACGTCGTCTACTGTGATTTCCCAATAATAAGGAAATGGTATTTATTCAGTAACAACTACAAATAATAAGTAATAAAGAACGCGTGTTATATATCTAGTATATAAAACTCGAATTTGTTTAATTTAACGTAGTATTAAAAAACAGCAAATAAAATTCACTATTAAATTTATACTCAATCAGAAGGGTATAACATTGGTCCTTCCAGCAATTAAAAATTATTGTTATTATTGAAAAGAAGGCGTGTTATATATCTAGTATATAAAACTCGAATTTGTTTAATTTAACGTAGTATTAAAAAACAGCAAATAAAATTCACTATTAAATTTATACTCAATCAGAAGGGTATAACATTGGTCCTTCCAGCAATTAAAAATTATTGTTATTATTGAAAAGAAGGCGTTGGTCGTGGTTAACAACTGCAAGTTGTACAAACTTCTTATAAAAAATTAATAAAGCGTTGTCGTGGCTAACAGCGACAAATTGTGAAACATTAGAAAACAAAAGAAAGATATCGGGCGGAAGGGTCATATATTACTCAAAGCAGAGCGAATTAGGGAAAATAGGCTAAAATAGGAAATCTTCAGTCAAAAGTATTGAGGCCAGTATTGGAATAGCTAGGCACTTAAACTAAAACAAAATCATCAAAAAAATTTAAAAGATCATAAAGAAGAAGATGTTTTCAGTTCTTGCACGTATCTGAAAATTTTCTGACATCAGTGATCTTGTTTGTTTGCTTTTATCATTTGATATTGTTGATTCTGGGAATTTGAGTGGTTGTATTGTATTTAACTATTGTTTACCCGTAGCGTCACCGTCCATGGTTTCGGAATTTAACAACCTTAATATTTTATTTATTTATTTTTTTTATATATTATCTACCAAGAGTAAAAGGCAGGGTAGAGGAAGATCAGAGAACTCAGCATGGTCATAAAAGCTAAAAGATTTAATTTTTAAGGAATACAATTTTTTAAACATTTACAGTATTTTTCCATTTCCGCCCATTAAACGAGGCGGGGTTCAAAAATTGATATTTTCTGGTTTTCGGGCTTTGTCATAAAAATATATCATTTGCTTAACAAAAATAACAAAAAAGCTTTAAAAATTATGTTGTTTTTATAGGTTGTTTTAGTTCTTCTTAGGAAAAGTTTTTTCCCTGTGGCCCAATTCTGCCCATTTACGAAATTGACCTGTGCTATTCTTCAATATATATTTATACAAAATTTCTGGGGTTTTCGTTTGAATTAAATCGTGGTTTCCACAGACGGACGGAAATGGCTAGATCGTCTTATGTTTCATCACTGATCCAGAATATATATACTTAGAGGGATATTTCGCTGCGTTACACACGATATGACAAAGTGAATATACCTTCCAATTATTTTTTGGAGGGTATAAAAACTTTTGTTTGTATTGTAAAAAAGCAGGACATACAAATATTTGTGGGCAGTTTATAGCACTTGAAGTAAAATAGCGACATGCTTGGGAAAGAAATGTAAAAGTATGCATAAAATGTCTTCGCCACACATTTGCTTCCAAATGTGGAAGCAATCTAAGATGTAATACTTAATGACTCATGGGAATGACTCATCACTCAACAGTACACCACAACAGCGTACGTAGGGGTATTTTGCCAATCTATCTAGGCATTAATTTTTTTATTTTTTATATATGGCTTCTAAAAAGTTATTGGGTGCTCTTAAACTGATGAAACTTGGCAGAAATATGTGTTATGGTCATAAGCTATTTAAGCTAAAATAGGAAAAATCGGGCCAAGGGGAAAAAATTCCCCTTAGGAGAGCTAGTCCTACCTCTGAAAAATTAAATTTTGTTTTAAGTTTTCCCGCACTTTTGTTTAGAAAACGAAACTGTTAACTTCGTCCCTGGCCCCTTTTGTGGGCGGTGACATAAAATATTATTTGCAAAAATAAGGTAAATATTAAAAGAAATTAATAACGCGTTAATACTATAAAAACTAAATTTTGTAGCTTTTACAGGAAGAGGGCGGTATAACTTCAACATTTTTAAGCTTTTATGTCGAGGGAAGGTGTCTTCCCAATGCCTAACCAATCCCCCACTACCCAAAAATATGAATCAAAATACATATTTGTAATTTATTACTTTATTGTGATTAATTTATTTGAAAATATTTACTTTACTCATAATATTAATTTATTTATAATAGAAACAATAAATTTTATTTAAAGTAATAACAATTAGTTTATTTAAAATAACTTCTATTTAGCACTAAAATGAATGGATGTTTTGGTTCTTCTTCGTCTGTTTCTTCAAAGACCCCTTCCGAATCTGAATCCTCTTTAGAGTCAAGTACGGGTGGAACTAAAAATTTAAATTTCTCTTCAACGGGCATAGCATTAGATTCCTGTAATATTTGTATACACTTTTTCCATATAACTCTGGAAGCTTCCAAAAGGTTCTGACAATAATTTTCTGCAATAACCACAACATATGAGAAAAAGCTGAGTACCTGCAGGTCAGATTTGTTTATTTTTTATATATTTTTGTTTTTAATAATAACACAGTACAACACATGAATTCGGGACTCAATTCTGATAATTGTTTATGAAAGTAGCCCCAAAAAGAATAACTTCTGCATCATTCGTTTGGTCAGGTACATCAAATACTAATTTAAAATTTAATTTGAAGTTAGTAAGTATCGTATAGGGGAATTTGTCACGTTTTAGGCTCTTTTGTTTGTCATAACTCGAGAAGCGCTGGTCCGAATAAGCTGAAACAAATTTAAAAAAATTAAGAATTACAATTCCTTTAATCGTTCGTTTCGCTACATGAACAACAGTTTCGCAGTTATAAATAAATCGGTGAAGAAAAAAACTTTTTTTGCCGAAAAAATTGAAATTTTTTATTATTAATTCATAAAAAATCCAAAACGGTAAAAAAGTGTCAAGTCCTGTTACTTTCACGTAAAGTCGCATAACCTATGAACAAAATGAGACATATATCATCAAAATCGATGAACGCGTTTCGCTTTTATGTGCAACTAAGTGAAGGTATAAATTTGGAAAAAACATTGATGACTTTTTTATTGATTCTTTATTGTGCATGAAAATAAACATTCCGATTCATATTACAGCTATTCTTACAAAGAAAATATGAGATTTTTATATGTTATCTATGCATGGAAACAAAAAACAATTATTGTCACTATCCATCTTATGGTTATGCGACTTTACGTGAAAGTAATAGAACTTGACAGTTTTTTACCGTTTTTGGATTTTTTATGAATTAAAAATAACAAGTAAAAACGTTATATTCGACCGGGTCGAATCTTAAATACCCTCCAAATATTTAGTAAGTGAATTTAAAATGTTTAACTTGGTGGGACAAAGTTCCTTTATATAATATCGTACGTCAACGCCCACTAAAGGGGGCGGGGTTCAAAAATAGACAATATCATGTTTTCCACAGACGAACGTATGGGCATTGCTAGACCGTCTTAAACTTCATCACTAATCAAAAAATATATACATACATATTTACTTGCAAGGGCTGTTAGGGAAACATTTCACCTTTGTCATAAAACTCTAAAAATAAATGCTTGTAATAATTATATACAATGCAAAATTTTTTTATAGGGTCTTTTAGGGAGCAAAGGGGGGAGGAGAGGGTAGGGTAGAAATCGGCAGTCATAATACTCTGATAATAAATGCTTGGAATATTTTTATACAAAATTAAAATTTTTTTTGGTAGCGTCATTTAGTGGGTGAAGGGGGAGGAAATGGGTAGGGCAGAGTAGTACCAGGTTTCGTCTCAGCTTCGTCATTAAAGCTTAAAAATGTTATTTTTAAGGAATGTTGGCTTAAGTAAAACAATTTGTTACATTTTATGCTATTTTTGCATATAATAACGCCCACTAAAGTGGGCGGGGTCCAAAAATAATTTTATTTTATTGCTCCAAGTTTAAGCCGTTGGAGCGTATTTGACATAAAAATATATCATTTGCTTAACAAAATAACCAAAAAACTTTAAAAATGATGTTGTTTTTTCTGGGTTGGTTTAGTTCTTCTTAGGGGAACTTTTTCCCCTCTTCCCCGATGTAGCCCATCACCGAACTTAAACTGCTCTAAGCTTCAAAATATATTTATTCCAAATGTCAAGAGTCTAGCTCTTTTCGTTTGGACTGAATCGTGATTTCCACAGACGGACGGACATGCTCAGATTGTCTTAGATTTCATCACTGATCAAGAATATATATACTTTATGGATATACTGAGATGGATATTTCGATGCGTTGCAAATGGAATGACAATGTGAATATACCCTACAAATTTTTTTTGGAGGATACAAAAAATTTCAATTTTTTCGGCAAAAAATAGTTATTTTCTTCATACATTTATTTATAACTGCAAAACTGTTGCTTATGTAGCGAAACGTTGTATGAACAGATTAAAGGAATTGTAATTTTTAATTTTTTTAAATTTGTTTCAGCTTATTCGGACTAGTGCTTCTCGAGTTATGATAAACAAAAGAGCCTAAAACGTGACAAATTCCCCTATGCGATACTTACTAACTTCAAATTAATTTTTAAATTATTATTTGATGTACCATGACCAAACGAATGATGCAGAAGTTCTTCTTTTTGGGACTACTTTCATAAACAATTATCGGAAATGAGTCCCGAATGAATCACCTGAAAAATGTTGTACTGTGTAATAAAAGTCAATGGAAACAGGTAAATTTATCTTGCTCCAATAAATAACGTCATTTACAACGCAGCTGCACAGGTAGCTAAAAACCGCTATAGGGGTGGGGGAAAATTACTGTTTCGCGCATTTCTTTTTTACACAGGTAATAACAGTTTGTGTGTAATAATTAAAACATACATGTACAATTATGAACAACTAAAATATTTTTTACTGACAAAACTGTATCTTACTCATGTACCTATGCAAAATGATGAAAAACAGAAAAAAGGTAATATTTGCAAAGAATCCCCAAAAAAATGACGCAAAAACGCGCAAGGTTTTATTCCTGTCTAAAAGTAGAGATTTTATATATTATAGTGGATTATAACATGTTTAATTCCAAAAATCTTTCGATATTTTTTTTACAAAAAATTTAACAAAAATATCCTTTTTTTAATTTCGAAAAAAATTTCTTATAATAAAAATTTAAGATAAAATTTTTCTAAAAATTAATATAAGCAGCTGATAATATAGCCTTTCACAGAGAAAAAAAATTAATGTAAAATCTTCATTCGTTTAGCCACAAAAAATATATTGTGAACGACTCAAAACCGTAAAAATTCAGTAAAAGCGTATGCAATTTACTCAACTTTCCTGACTTTAACAGTGTCGCAAAATTCAAGCAAAAGTCTTGAAAATTCGCTATACGACACAGAATTTTGTTGTCTGTCGAGGAGCGTACTTACATACATAAGTATATGTTTACATTTATTAATTTTAACTTTTAGTCTAATGTCCGGCTAGAATGGCCAAATACCCCTATGTTCAGCGTCGAGAAAATCATGCGTTACCAGAACAACTAAAACTGTAAAAAGTAGAGAGTGTAAAAGGAGAAGCTGTGATATTAAAAGCACGTATTGTTGAAGTCCACAGATGACCTTCATAGTGAGGAAACTGCAGCTAAGAAGAATGAAGATAAACACGGAACTACACGGAATTGGGAATATATTACTTGGCGTAGCAAAAAGCAAATTAAATTTAAAATTATTGAAAGATATAAAATTGAAGCATTGATTTTACCAACTCTGCCGTATTAATCCAGATCCTTCACTGAACTTCCAAATGAAAAAATGGTATAAATATGAGTTAGCTGTATTTGTTTGCTGAAATTATACAAAGTAGTGTCCACAAAAAGAGTGGAATACTTGCGCAAAGGACTAAGCTGGGTTTAATCTTATCAGGCCAGTTGCAATTTAAGAAACCAAAAAATATGGCAACCACTATTGAGCGTTTTTTGGAAATTGATGAAGTTCCAGATAACAACGACAATGTACTGCACGAAGACGAGATGTGCATGAAGAATTTTAAAAATATTACAACAAAAGATAATAAAAATAGATTTGCAGTTAGACTATCATTTAAGAGTGAAAAAACGCTTGGCGATTCGTACAAAAAGGCGATAACACGTTTTATGGAGTTTGGAAAAATGACTTTGCACCAACCAGAGGTTGAAAGAAGAATGTGTGAAGTTTATGGATGAATATATATCCCGAATAGTAAAAACGCTAAATGCTATCTTCCTCATCAACCAGTGGTAAGAGAGTCAAGTACCGCAACTAAATTAAGAGTGGTCTTCAATGATTCATCAAAACATAAATGATATTCTCTGTGTAGGACAGAGACTTTAAAAGGATATTTTCGATATACTGATTAAATTAAGGTTTCATAAATTTACAATAATAGCTGACGTAGAAAAAATGTATCGGCAAATTAACTTACATGAAACCAAGTATGTCAACGTATTATATGGAGGAAATCAAAAGAAGGAGAAAGACTGATAAATGGCTATTTAAATTGTTTAATACAACTTCAACACATATTCCTTGCCAGTCTGGCCATCAGAAAAAGTTCGAATTGCCATTGCAGTGTACAGTGTTTCTGCATCCTGGATGTACTATCAAAGCGCTGGGAGCTACAATGATCACTCCATATATAATGGAATCGAAGAGAAATGTTGAGGGACTATCAGCGCTTTGAGCGCTAACTCAAATATCTGAACTAAACATAATGCCGTTGAATCTGATGATGATGAATAATCACTCAAATCAGATTAAAGAACTGATGAAACAGCTAGAAGACATATATATACATATATATATATATATATATATATATATATATATATATATATATGTATATATATATATATACTATATATATATATATATATATATATATATATATATGCATAAGATAAGAGGTTTTTAACTTTTCAAAACTGTGGTTGAAGTCTACTGACGATTTGGTAAAGCACCAATGAAATACATATAGACATTGCTTAACCACCAACAAATAAATTTCATTTATATATATATATATATATATATATATATATATATATATATATATATATATATATAGAACTTTGTGGGTTAAACTTTCATCATACCAGGGGACACTTATCACTAATCATAGTCTTAATTGTTTGTTTTGTACTTATATTTTATCAGTAAGGAAATGAATGGAAACAAGAAGAGTAAGAGCTTTGAACTTTGCACCTTAGAATGTTAAGAACTATTACCAGTTAATAATATTTCATATAACACTGATATAGTTCCCTAATCTAATATTAATGCCCTCTGGAGAATGTCCAATAGAACATGCGAAAATTGATAATTAAGAATTTTTAGATAACATAAGCATTGTAGACAATGGGGCATATGGAAATTGATAAGCAAATAAACACAATTTTTGTTTTACATATGTGTAGATAAGAATATAGGATTGCCGTAACCTAGTTAATAACAATTAATACTCCTGTAAACGTCGTCCAATAAGAAAGAAATGGTAACAAATGTAGACTATGGTGTATTTCTTTAGGATCCTTCAGTATTAAATTTGTGCTCAACCAGAAAGGCATAGCCTTTTTTACAAGAGCGTTAGTTGCTACATACATTCTGTAATAAATATGTTCTTACATTGCATTTAAAAGTTGATTGAACTTGAATACTGCGTAATTTACTGGGCTATTGATTAAATTCATGTAGTACAGATTATATAATTCGTTGTTTCGTTAACTCTAAGTGACATCTTGTGAATCGTAAGTATGAGCTATGGTTTGAAAAAATGGTATTGATATGTATGTGGGAGTTTTCTGTTATGGATTTAAAAATATATAGAGGACCCGAACCGGCAGAATAGTCTTAGCATACAAACTTCAGAGCTTTGGGGAGTTTTTAGTTTATAGTTTTTATGGACACCATATATTATTGGTAGATATGCCAAGTGTGAATGTATAAACGACTGATAAATGAGCATTTTAACATCAGAATAAAGATTGTTTTTGAATACCAATTGCTGATGATATTTTTGACTTTATCATATCAATATGAACATCCCATAGAAGGCTGTGATTTAGCTGCTTACATAAATACTTAACAGCATGCGTTTCCAGTATTGGAAACTCATTAATATGAACAACCCTTTTGGTATCATATTAAAACGATATGGCTTAAACAGTACAAATTTAGTTTTGTCTGAATTCAATATTACTTCATTGAGTCTTGACAACTCGGAAAGATTAGCTGCATCATACTCAATTTGTGCTTGTAAAACTTGTTTATGCTTATATCGATAAAGAATACGTACTTTATATCGATGCATACATCCTCCGCATACATATACAATCCATCATTAAAATCAATATATTTTTATCATTTATAAAAATTTTGAATAAAAACTTCCTTGTGGAACACTGGTAGACTGGTAGTCTTATTGTTTCCAGTTTATACACTCTAAAACTTTTGCTGGAATTTACGTTCATATTTTGTATAAATTCCTGTTGAGAAAATCTTGTTTAAAATTACGTGAATTTTGATCGTACAGCAAAAAAAAAAGGAATGAGAAATAAACATAATTTGTCCTATTTTAAACAAAATACTAATTATTATGTAAAAATTGTCTCCTTTTTTGCAAGTGTGTTTAAAAATGTGTTCAATGTGACTTAACAATACGAAAAATGTTTAAAATTAAACATATCTATCCAAAAACACAACACTTAATGTAATAATAGCAACTTCTTCATAAAGAAGAAGCATTAGAGAGTTTTTATTTTATAGCATATGGCGTGATATTTTCTGTGAAGGAAAAATAGATACAAGTAAAATTTAAAATATTTATAAAAAAAAAGGTATAAACAAAATGTTAAAATGCCAACTTTGTGAAAAAAACATTTCAATACGGCCTTAAAGATGAAAAAAGCAATGGGTTTGAGTGTTAGTTTTCAAGATGCGGAAAAAATTAAAATAATTATAATTCTTATGCAGTGCATTTTATATAATATAATACCTCATTTGAAATAAATATTATTATTTTAGTTTGTATTTTACATATTTACTATGTACATTAATAAGTAATGAAATAATAAATATTTAATTTGTTTTTACGTAAGTTTTCATATCTTTTCTAAAATAAATATAATTTTAAATAATAATTGTACAAGTGCATTTTATTTAATTATGTAGGATTAAAATTACACATATATATATATATATATATATATATATATATATATATACCTCAAATAGGGGGAAACTAGACACAATATGCTTAAAAGTATTAAACATCGTTTGTTCAATATTAAACATATTGTTACGTTTTTAGACCTTTTCGTAAAAACGGTTTTTACTTATCCTTCAAGGATTCGTTTAATTGCATCAAATTAAAAACACAGACAATTACTTTTAGAAATATAATGCGGCAACACTTTATTTACTATTTAATTAACACGAGTATTTGTACTACTAAACACTTAGCGATGTTAACACGTCTAGATTAAAAATCTCACTGATCCCCCTGTTCACTGGCAGCGACTTTATATAGCAAAATGACGTCGTCTGGTAACTTCGCGAAGCATCTGGTCATTGTTGTTGTTGGTTGTGCTTTACTTAACATGTAGCTATATACGTGTGTTTGTATATATGTCAATGCTGTCTTGTGTTTTGTTTATTGTAACTATGTGTGGTTGTATGTATGAGTGTTCTGCGTGTTGTGTAGTTTTGTTTCTTCTTGTGCTATGTGGGCATGTTGCTGTGTATATTTGTGTGTATGTTGCTGTGTATATTGATGTACATGTTTAGTTTTTATTAGCAGCGAATACTTGCGTACAAGATCATTAAGAATAACCTCATCATCTCTTAGCATTGATGTTGCTAGGTTTTTCGTTATTGTTGTTTACACTTGTTATTGCACAGCCTCGAATGATCTTGTATATTCTCAACGATGTATCCGGAATATTCCATTTCCGTTAATTCAAATATTATCTGCATGGTGTTGACCAGGGTTGTAACATTTTGACAACTAGAGATGGTTTGACAGTGCTGCCAAGTACATATAGCCACATTGTCGTTATATTTGAATCTATTTCTAAACTTTGTAACACTGCCGCCCACTTAAGCCTGTTCGACCCGAATAGGCATTCAATCACCTCTTCCATAGTGCGCCAATCGTTCGAGATGTACTATTTTCATTTTCGACCTTGGGCTATTGTGCTTCTGTATCCGGTACACAACGTCATTCACTCTCTTAATCACTTTATACGGGCCATCCCAGTGAGTCTGTAATTTTGGGGACAATCCTTTCTTCCGTTGTGGGTTATAAAGTAGAACTAATTGACCTTCCATAAATCCCTCTGAATTTGCTGCGCGGTCATATCTAGCCTTCATCTTGTCACTGACCATCTTGATTCTATTACGCACGAAATCATGCAGCTCGTTTAAGTTCTCCTGCTCTTGGGACGTAGTGGCTCCTTCTTCTACCGCTGGCTTAACACCAAATTCCAAGTCACCAGGCAGTTTTAATTCCGTCCCGAAGATAGTTTTAGCTGGCGTTCTCGATGTGGAGTCGTGTACAGCTGACCTATATGCCATCAAAAATTTGGGAATGTGCTCGTCCCAATCCCTCTGATGGTTGCTTACCACTTTTCGCAGGTACTCTTCTAAGGTGCGATTGAACCTCTCTACCATGCCATCAGACTGTGGATGCAACGGCGTTGTTCTGGTTTTCTTTATCCCATATAATTCGCACATTTCCCTGAATATGGCAGACTCGAAATTCCTTCCTTGGTCGGAATGTAATTCTATTGGGACACCATAGCGACATACCCAGTTGTTGACGAATGCATTTACAACTGTCTTTGCTTCTTGGTTAGGTATAGCATATACCTCTGGCCATTTACTGAAATAGTCCATTACCACAAGAACATAACGATTTCCGGCTTCAGTGACGGGAAAAGGACCTGCTACATCCATTGCGATCCGCTCGAATGGTGCTCCTGAGTTGTATTGCTGTAGCTGTCCCCGGCTTCTTCTTACTGGGCCTTTGGCTGCTATGCACTGTGGGCAGTTTGCTATCCAGTCGGCTACGGCTTGTTGACATCCAACCCAATAAAAACGCTGCTTCAGCTTCTCAAGTGTTTTTGTTACTCCAAGATGACCGCCACTAGGTCCATTGTGAAATTCTTGCAAAACTTTACTTATCTTGGAGCATGGCACAACTATTAAATTTGAAGTTGTTTTGCCATCTACACTTTCCCATACGCGGTATAGGCACCCATTTATTACCTTGAGGCTGTTCCACTGAGCCCAATAAGATTTGGCGAGTGGGCTTTCAGCCGAAATTTCATTCCGGGACGGTCTTCTGTCCTCCTCTTTGGCTGCTATAATTTTTCCCAGTATACTGTCGTCCCTCTGTGCCGCTGACCAGTCTTCATCAGAGTCGATGTGCATTAGCCGAACATCAACAACGCCTTCCTTTTGTTCGGTTCTAACGCAATGTTTACACTCTAAACAGCAGGGTCTTCTCGAAAGAGCATCCGCATTGTTATGTTTTGTGCCCCTTCTATGCTCAATACTGAAGTCGTAGCTCTGCAGGCGCTCAATCCACCTTGCCAGTTGCCCTTCAGGATTTTTAAACTGCAATAACCATCTCAGTGCAGAATGGTCAGTCCTTAATGTAAAGTGTTGACCATACAGGTACTTATGGTAATGTTTAATGCATTCCAATACTGCCAGAAGCTCACGTCGTGTCACACAGTAGTTCCTCTCAGGTTTTGAGAGTACACGGCTATAGTATCCTATGACTTTCTCAGTGCCATTAACTACTTGGGACAGCACGCCCCCTATGCCATGGCCGCTCGCATCAGTATCCAGCACAAATTTTTCTCCAGGTATGGGATACGCTAGTACTGGTGACGTACACAATAATCCTTTAAGTTTTTGGAATGCCTTTTCCTGTGGCTCACCCCAATGGTATGGTCTCGACTTCTTTGTCAGCTCATGCAGGCTTGCAGCTACACTGGCAAAATTTGGCACAAAGCGTCTGTAGTATGTACAAAGGCCCAAAAAGCTGCGCAATTCATGAAGATTTTTAGGTTGATGCCAGTCCCTTACTGCTTGTATTTTATCTTCATCTGTTGAGATTCCGTCTGCTGTAACACGATGCCCCAAATACTTCACTTCTTTCTGGAACAATGCACATTTCTTCAGGCTGAGTTTCAATCCAGCTGATGATATCCGTTGAAGAACTTCTGCCATGTTTTTGAGGTGTTCATCAAAAGTTTTCCCCATCACGATTATGTCATCCAGATATACCAAGCATGTCTTCCAGTGGAGTCCTCTCAGTACCTTCTCCATTAGGCGTTCAAATGTGGCCGGAGCATTGCAGAGACCAAATGGCATAACTTTGAACTGCCATAATCCGTTACCGACGCTGAAGGCAGTTTTCTCCTTGTCTTTCTCTGCAATCTCCACTTGCCAATATCCGCTTCGCAAGTCTAGCGTAGAGAACCATCTCGTACCAGCTAGCGTGTCCAAAGTGTCATCGATTCTGGGGAGCGGATAGCTGTCCTTCTTGGTTATGTCGTTGAGCTTCCTGTAGTCTACGCAGAATCTAGTACTGCCATCTTTCTTTTTAACTAAGACTACTGGCGAACTCCAAGGACCAGAAGATGGCTCAATTACGCCTTCACGCTCCATTTCTCTTACAAGCTCTTTGACTTCATCTCGCTTTGCTAGGGGTACACTTCTGGGTGGCTGTTTAATCGGCCTAGCTTCGCCTGTGTTTATTTCATGTTTAACCAATGCAGTTCTACCCTGACTTTGGTTTCCCATGGCGAAGATACTGGCATGCCTTTTTAACAACTGTTTGGCTTTATTTCTATCTGTCGCTGACAGTCCTGCTACCCATTTTCCTACGTATTCCTCAAATTGTTCACGTTCTTTGGCGGACAAATTGGTAGGCTCTATCTTCCTCTCACAGTTTATTATTGCCTCTGCTGGGGTACACTGGCCAATCTCGCAATTTTCTTTGATGAATTTTTCATGGTCTGCCAAGTTAAGTACTCTTATAGGGACTATTCCTCCTTTACTAGTTTTTACTAGAGCTTTTGCTGTTATAAGCTCTCTCTTTAGATCTGCTGGTTCTACAACCCACAACCGATTGTCCTCACAATCTCCCTCCATACGCGCCCATATAACTGTTTCAGACTGCGGCGGTAACGTCTGACTCTCAATAGCAAATACTTTTCTTACTTGCGGCTTGCTGTCATACCCAACATCAAGGGGTATTTCCACATTACGCCAAATCATCAGCTGTTGCCCCATATGTAGATTAATGCCATGATTAATCATAAAATCGGCTCCAATAATTACCTCATCGACAATATCGGCAACAATAAACACATGCCTCACGCTGATGTTGGCTATAGTCACCTTCACTTCAATCTTACCATAGACAGTGGCAGGCTCTCCAGTAGCTGTACGTAGCCGTATATTGCTTAAACGATCGCATTTCCCCTTTACTATATCGGGCCTTATTATTGACTGCGACGCCCCTGTGTCTATGGTAAGTACGTGCTTTTCCCCGTTGATGTGTCCAGACGCAGTAAGATTGCTATTTTTCTGCTGCATAACTGATATGGAGATTGTGGGGCCCTCGTTTGTGGGAGCTAGCTCTTGCCCCTTAGCGCTAGCTCGTTTTAGTTTAACGGGGACTCTTGTGCTGTTGTTTGGTTCACCCGTTTGCTGTTTCTTGGTGGCGAAACAGATCTACCTCTTTTTCTTGGTGCTTTGCAGTTGCGCTGAAAATGACCGATTTTTCCGCAGTTAAAGCATTTAGGCTTTTCTTTGGTAGCACTTTCCGCCAACAGTTGTCGCATTGCCTCCTTAACACTAGCGACCAGGTTATTATCATTCTCGGACAAAACATCCACATTCCGCACCTTACATATCTGTGGCTTGAAAACCATCCTTGCAGTCTCTTGTGCCAGCGCAAATGAAACAGTCTCAGCGAAAGTGGATTTCTGCGTTGCGCACACAGCTAGTTTGACATCAGAGTCGCGAATGCCATTAACGAACGCCTCAGTTTTAAAGTGGTCCAGGAACGGGTGACTCTCGCCTGGATATGTGAGCTGCACTAAACGCTCGATTTCCATTGCGAAATCTTGTAGAGACTCGTTAGGCTTCTGAACTCTACATCGCAATTCCATTCTGTATAAATCGCGCTTGTGCTCACCACCATACTTGCGCTGCAATGCTGCCATTATTTCATTATAGTTGCTTCTGCTGCTTACTGGCACGGTCTCAAGAACCTCTGCGGCTGTACCCTTTAAGGACAAAATCAACTCTATGGCCTTTTCTTCAGCATCCCATCCATTTCTACTAGCGACCGTCTCGAACTGGAATCTAAAGATGCTCAATGGTACGCTGCCGTCAAAGCATGGCGCTTTTATTCGCGCAGAAACCTCCGCAACTGCTCGTACTGGCCCGCCACTACACTCAAGGTTATGCACTTTGTCTTCTAGAGCATGCAATTTTTCTTCGAACTCTTTTGCATGCTGTTCCAGGCCACCGCTTTCTAAATGTTGGACTCTATCTGCCAGCTCTGAGAATTTATTCTCAATAGAATCCACCCTCCTATTAATGGCCTCAGAAACCTCTACCAGAGTCTCGTTCGTGGCTCTATTTGACTCCTGTATTTCTGCTACAAGCCTTCCAGTGCTGATTTCCGAGTTCTGTTTTATTTGAGTTATTTCGGCTACAAGCTTTTCAGTGCTGATTTTTGATGCAGTTTGTGCATCATTGATTCCTTTTATCTGAATCATCATAGCAGCGAACATTGAATTTATGTCCATGCTGCTGCTCGTAGCAGGAGGACATACCTCTACATCGTCTTTGTCCTCAAACTCGTATGTCCCGATGTCGATGCCGCGATTCTTAAACTCATCTATCAGCCTCTTCTGCAGTTCAGCCTTGTTACCTGCTGTTGGTAATTCCCGCTTACTAAGCTCCTTTTTTAGCTGTTCAACTTTTAGCTCATCAAATTTCATAATTATTAATTTTTTTATGTCCTTTTTTTCCTTAAATTGCAATGTCCTCTTTAATTATTTTTGCAATCCCACTTCTGACACCAATTGTTACGTTTTTAGACCTTTTCGTAAAAACGGTTTTTACTTATCCTTCAAGGATTCGTTTAATTGCATCAAATTAAAAACACAGACAATTACTTTTAGAAATATAATGCGGCAACACTTTATTTACTATTTAATTAACACGAGTATTTGTACTACTAAACACTTAGCGATGTTAACACGTCTAGATTAAAAATCTCACTGATCCCCCTGTTCACTGGCAGCGACTTTATATAGCAAAATGACGTCGTCTGGTAACTTCGCGAAGCATCTGGTCATTGTTGTTGTTGGTTGTGCTTTACTTAACATGTAGCTATATACGTGTGTTTGTATATATGTCAATGCTGTCTTGTGTTTTGTTTATTGTAACTATGTGTGGTTGTATGTATGAGTGTTCTGCGTGTTGTGTAGTTTTGTTTCTTCTTGTGCTATGTGGGCATGTTGCTGTGTATATTTGTGTGTATGTTGCTGTGTATATTGATGTACATGTTTAGTTTTTATTAGCAGCGAATACTTGCGTACAAGATCATTAAGAATAACCTCATCATCTCTTAGCATTGATGTTGCTAGGTTTTTCGTTATTGTTGTTTACACTTGTTATTGCACAGCCTCGAATGATCTTGTATATTCTCAACGATGTATCCGGAATATTCCATTTCCGTTAATTCAAATATTATCTGCATGGTGTTGACCAGGGTTGTAACATTTTGACAACTAGAGATGGTTTGACAGTGCTGCCAAGTACATATAGCCACATTGTCGTTATATTTGAATCTATTTCTAAACTTTGTAACAATATTATGTTCAAAAATCCACAAATTGTTTGATAATATATGTTGTGTAATTATAGGTCAATTATATTCGGTAAAGTGTTGCCGACTATTATTGACGTAAATTTCAACAAAAGTGTTTTATAGTGTACAAATTGTATTCTACTCGGCAGGTACTGTTTAAAATATTTTATTTTTCAATATTTTGTCACTCCTGTGTGTGACTTCTTCAGGAAATTATCTATTTAAAAATAAAGAGACCTTAAACTTAAATATATTGGAGTATAATAATAATTAAAAAGAGGTCAAAAAACCAGAGGAATTTTCTAATATTTTATTTTCAAGTCCAATAATTTTTAGTTTTCTTTAATAAAATATTATGATTAACTAAACCAAAAGCTCTCGAGTAATCATAAGAAACTCCTGCAACACCACTAAAACCAGGGGGGTTACTCTGTCATGCGATGTGAACTGAATGCATTTGTATGGTAATTGCATTGAAATGCGAAAGCAATTCCTTTCGCATCGCATTACAGAGTAACTCCCCAGCATCCAATTCACTGAAAATACACTCAATAACATTGACGTTTGCTTTTTCCATTCCAATGCCTTTCTGAAAACCGAACTGCCGCTTGAACAAAATATTGTGTTTTTTTAGGTAAGCAGAAAGCTTATCAGCAATAATTTGTTCGAAAATTTGATCAACAACAGACAAAACTGATATTGGTCTGAAATGGTCTACTTTACTCGATCCAATTACTTTAGGAATAGCCACTATCTTGTATATTTTCAGATAATTTGGGTATGAGCCTACATTTAACATTTTGTTAAGAATATTTTGTAAAACAACAACAGCCAAGTCCTTTCTTATTAACAATTCGGTGTTAGGTTATCTATCATATCTCGAACTTTTGTGTTTGTTCAAAGTCTCCAAACCAATCTTTATTTCTAATCTTTCAACTTTTTTTAGCGTAAAATTAGATCTCTGTTGCTCTAACGTACGGAAAAAGTTAATGTTATAACATGCATAACTACTATTTCATGTAATAACACTGCTCAGCAAAAAATCATTTTTTGTCTCTCCTTTAAATATAACTATGTGGACTATAAAGATTTTGATGCGTTTTCGGGTTTTTTCGGTTGCATACCTTCAAAAAAAGAACATTAACTTTTTCTTCCAGCTGTAAAATTTTATAAGAGTTTGATAAAAGACCATTATTTTAATTGCAAACTGTTATAACTTTTTGAACCGACCGACTCTCATGTTATTAGCGGTGATTGGTGTAGTTTTTCGAGTCCTATAAATCAATTGCTAACACTATTAGATTACATATATAATGAGTCCTCAACAGTCAATTTTTCCGATTTTTAGCAAGAGATGCGTACAGATTTGAATGAGTCTAAATTTTTTTATTCGAATATTCCCTGTTTGCGGTGAACGACCGTTTTTTGTTTTGAGTTTTAGAGAAAGTTGAAAAGCTAATTGCAAAATTTGCAATACACAAAATTTCCAAACGTTTTTGTGGCTGAAATTTTTCAGAATAGCAATGTGCAGTATTTTCATGCATAAAACTACATTTGCTTAAAAAATTATGGGGGAATTGGTATATTATGTGACAAATAAAAGGTTTTTCAACAAACACTTTGTTTTCTAAAGCAAAATAAAAAAAAATTTAAATAAAGATGATTCAAATTTTTATTGTATTACGAAGAGGAAAGTTCGGCAATTATGAATGGAAAATGATATCTGGCATATGTCCACCATGTCAGTTATATCCACGTCATCAACAATAGGCCAAAATTGAGTTGTTAACATCTCTCGAAAGCGTGATCCATTGACCATTACCACATTTCCAACCTCATCTTCGAAAAAACGGCCCAAGAACACCTCCAGACCACATAGCGCACCATTGAGTGACAGAACCACTTTTTTCATAGTGGATTTTAATTATTTTAATGCGATTTGCGAGTGAATTTAAATTCATTGTAACAATTGCCAATGCATCTACTACGAATACGTCAAAAAACTAAAGCTGGAAGTAGATAACACGCGTTTCACGCGTCTACGCGTTATAAACGTCTCTCAAAAAGTAGAACTAGTGTAATTGTATGTAACAAGTTATATGTCAAAACGCGTAGAACGCTTGACGCGTAAAGTAGATCTACTTTCTACTTTTGTACGCGCGGCACGCGTCTTGAAAAAATGTCAGCTGTTTTTGATAGCCAGGGATGACAAATTATATTACATTTTCATTGTTATCGATTAATATGTTTCTGTCATGGATTATTTTTCATTTTTATTATAATAAAACGTTTTTAATAAGAAAACACTGTCGCAATAAAGATTACTAATATTTTCAAGAGTGAAATGCATTGAAATAGTTATTTTATCACAATTGTTTCTTCAAACATATATTCATATAATTTATCGATCTATTTTACGTAATAAGTACCATCTCTGTTATACTTATTAATTTTGCAATATATGTAATAAACAAGGCAGGTTAAACACAGATAATAATATTAGAGTGCAATGGATGAGAAGTTAATTAATGCCGTTAAAAATTACGAGTTTCTATACAACAAAAGATGGCTATTGTACAGAAATATTATTTAAAATTTTAGCAAAATGAACTTTTGTAAATATTACACTACAGCTGATCAAAACATAAACATTGACGCATAAAACGCTTTGCATGTAACTTGAGTTCAAAAACGCTTCTGAAGTATGAAACGCATAGAACGCGCGACGCGTGCTATGTACTTCCAGCTTAAATGTCGTCAATACCATCATGTTGTTGGTGTTGCCATAATTGAGAAACAAAGTTCTAACATGAGGATATACATATGGATGTATTTTTGAGTGTATCAAATGTATTGAGGGGCGGTATTTATTAATATCAAAAAAAGTACGATCGTAATAATTTTTCTATCAGTGTTCTCGGTATGTGCCTATTTAATAAACAACGAAGCTTTGATGTTTGTACTTGATAATATAGTATTATAAAAGCAAAAACAAAAGTAAATTATCTAAAGATAGTTATCAGCTATCCTTGATGCTTTTCTTTACACACATACATATTTACACAACCTTTCTTTCTCATTATTCATAGAAAAACTAATAAAATAATTGAATGCCTGCGGCAGAGATTTTAGTCTTCTTTTTGCTGCCTACTTGTTTTCATTACTTTAACTCCTATTGTCGATATTGTTTTGATACAATGAAATAATGTCTTGTTCCATTGTCTCTCTATTACCACTGAGGATTTGGTTTGGGTCTATTCATGCACTTAAAGTTAAAAAATCGTACACAATGGAATCTAAACCAAAGAACGCATTATAAACTAAATTAAAAACTTTTGTTTTCTTGAGAGAAAGAATCTGTTTCTTAATGATTCGAGTGTGCATGTATCTACTGCTTGCACTCGTATACCCAGCGAACCTTTACCTTTTTTTCTAATTTGTTTTTATTGACATGCCTGATGCCAGAAATAATCTAAAACCTTAGCAGACAATCAGCAGACTTGCTCGAAATTTTAGCAGGCAATTAACAGTACAGTAGTCAGTAGAGTTGTGCTTTTCAGCTCAGTGAGCTGACCGCTCATTTTAGCTCAGCTCAGTTTGCTGATCTACTTCATTTAATAGCTCAGTAGCTCAGTTATAATAAAACAACAGTTGATTGAAAACGTTCTAACCATATTTATTAATACATTTTGGCCATATTTAAAGATGGCAGAAACTATAAGAATAATATCGTGGAGTTTCAGAGACAAATATCATCCAATATCGCCTTTAACATATTAAAAATCAATCCGAAGTATAATGCGACTTTTTGAAGAGGTGGAGTATGAACTATACATATACATATTTTTTTTTATATATACATATGTATTCGATATAACGAATTCCAAGGGATTCGAAAATACTTCGTTATAGCTATTGCTTCGCTATATATATATATAGCAAAGCCTTGATATAACAAAAGTTGAAGAAATACGAAAAAAAAAATTCGTTATAACTATAGTTTTGCACACACATTAAGAATTCGTTCTTTTGATAACGGGACTTTACCATTTTGTTATAATTTTATTCTTATTTCATTGTATAGAGTGTTTTGTATGAGTACTTCGCTGTATAGAGGCTTTACAAATGCGCTTGTAAATTCATTTAAGCCAGTGGTGGGCACCGTCAATGCATTGGTATATTGTGTATGTGTTGAGCTTGCGAGCTACCCACCAAACAAAAAGCCAATCGTTTGAAAGATAATGGTGCATTTCATATTTATACATGAGTACCAATATTTTCCAAGATGAAAAAATAAACGTTGATTACGTAAAATTATTAATTAAAAATAAAACATGAGATACATGGAATATTGGGAATATTAATCGTCAGGGTTGGGGAATTTCGTACTAACCAAAAAGGTAATAACTTAAAAATATGAATGTGATAACTTCTCATATTCAATTTTCGTTAAAATATTGGTTAAATAGTTGATATTCCTACTAACTAGCACCACTTGCAAAAGTGGAAAAATTGAACAAAGAACGCTGATGAGATGGCGTAGCGGCCTCGAAATCAGTACTGATCCGTTCTGCTGGTTTGATGATTATTGAAAATATTCTTAATATTCCAATCTTAATATAAAAAATAATAAATAGAATTTGAACAAATTCATTTATTAATAAAATAATAAAAAATCATTTGCAGTCATGCAGATTCGAACTTAAGCCCAAAATTAACAATTTACATTACAAAGTTCGACTAATAAAAATTCATACATAATTTAAAAATAAAACTTTTTCTAAGTAAACAGTACAATGAAAAAAATTAAAAAATATAGGACAATAATTTGTTATGTTTTCCATTCAAGAAAAATATATAAATGAATGGTTGCTTGCTGGAGCATAACACTGAATATTCGCCAAAAAATACGCGGTTGGATGTATCAAGCTTAATACGCTTTGATATATGTCGGCATGGGAGATAATTTTCATATGGGAAACATATTCAAAATATTTTTGATAAGATTTTGCATAGACTAATTGATAAGACTAAGTTATCACTAAATTAGGAGAATTACTATACCTAGTCCGTTATTGGAGAAAAATTGTATAAAAGGCATTGTATGTTACCGAAAGCATTGTTTATGCCAACATATTTTTCGCATATCATCATGACTGAAATTGTTTGCTAGACGAATATTCTGGAAAAAATATAAAAAATTCGTAAGCATCCGCCTGATATTTATTCGTCGCTGTCTCATCGACGACTTAATTAAAGAGGGTAAGAATACGTGTGAATGATCTCAGCACAATTGTGCTATGAAATGCCCGTTTCTGATTTAAACTTCGCTATTTTTATAAGGTGAATTTACCATTTAGGATTTATTCTGATTTCGTTATATTGAAGAATTTTAAAGAATATTTCGCTATATAAAGACTTTTTTCCTCAGAATTTGTTCCTTATAGCTATAGTGGATTTTTGTAGGAAAAACTTTGCAATAAACAGGTTTACTCAAGGGCCTGAAAAAAACATACGTTATATTGAGATTTTCGTTATAACGAAGTTCGTTATATCGAAGTTTCACTATATATATATATATATATATATATATATATATATATATATACATATATATATATATATATATATATATATATATATACATATAAAGCACCAATGAAATGCATATAGACATTGCTTAACCACCAACAAATAAATTTCATTTATAAATTTCATATATATATATATATATATATATATATATTTATATATATATATATATATATATATATATATATATATATATATGTCACCATACATACATATACAATGGCGTATTTACATATATTTGTCTGGCAGCATATTAAGAAACTGTGGTATCATTACAAATATGACAATAGAAATTATGTATTAAAAACGCTCAGCTCTGAAACAAAACCGCTCTGACACAAAAGCGCTCAGTACTGAGCTAAAATCATCTAATGTAGTGAGCGCTCATTTCGCTCACTTTACTGAATCGTTCAATTGAACTAGCTCATAGCTCAGTGACACAACTCTAGTAGTCAGCTTGTGAAATGGCATTTCAGCAATGTTCTAAAATATTACTCAAATGTGAAAATATTGATTGGAGACCGCAATCGCCAAAATTTCATTTGCAGTCTATCTGATAGGTAAAACTTTTATATGTACATACTACATAAAAATTCCTGATGTGCTGAATGTCAACTTTTACTATTCGAATGCAAATATTATAAATGTATCGAATTTAAAAACATTTAATAGTGATGCTATTAACGTCTGCAAAATGACGTAGTAAAAATGAACTTCCTAATTCTTTTCGCGTGCATTAAAGTTAATAAAAACTTTCCAAAATTTTAAACGACAAAACACATGACTGACAATGCTCTAGGACATATTTTCATTTATTTGTTGCAGATAAGAGGTTTTGTTATTTGAAATTAGGTTGAAGTCTACTGAAGATTGGGTATAAGAACCAGTGAAAGGCTGGCGTAGACATACTTAACCCACAAAAACAAAGCATTATATATAATAAATTTACTGAGAGAATATCGCAAATAAATTACAATTAAACTAGTACAAATTCTTAGCTTATTACACATTTCTGAATCGCAAAATATTGCAATTTAAAAATATAAAAATACATTGACAATCACTTACGCTATAGATTGTATTCAGTTAAGGTTCCTTAATGGGAAGCAAAATTACACTTTAAAATAACTTACATTATTACCGTATATTACAAAATTGAACGATTTTTCCCGAAAACATTTATCGTTGAGATTGAAAAAAACTTTCCTAGAGGGTGAAATTAGATGTGGTAATAAGTATTATTGAAAAAACATTGAATGAAATATGCCTGGATAGATTGGATGAAAGATATCGATGTTCTTTAGTTTTGACGCCGATGCATCGTTTGCATCCCTAATACCAATACAGTTAAAAGAATACCCAACACTTCTACACTCTACAGTATTTATACACGCAAACCCTCAAACTCTTATAATCGGGGATAATCATCGGGCTTTGTTTCGTTGGGCTGCTCAATGGCTGTATTTGAAATAAAATAAAACCAGTGCGTTTTCTTATTAAGAAATTTCTTTGTTGACGGCGTGATAAAAGGTTTTCTTAGCTCTACTGAGGCATGAATTCCATAGAGCCTTTGAAAAGGTTTGCTTGTTTTTTAATTGTGGCAAAAAAAAACTAATATGGATTTAACTGATAATTTTACCGAGATTAAAGAGACCTGAAGCTCCCGACACACAGGCGCACATATTGCGTTCATACATATGTATGTAGAATGCCAAATATAAAAGCAAAATACCTTCGGTATTTTATTTTTTGTTTTTATTATGAGTTTTAACAAACTCAATATATGTTATTTAAAAGTCATGAAATTTGCTCATTATTTCAATTGTAAAATAGATTGCAAATAATAATAAAAAATATATACATATATACATACATATATATATATATATATATATATATATATATATATATATATATATATATTATATATATATATATATATATTTATATATATATATATATATATATATATATATATATATATATATATATATATAAAACTACGTATTAAAGAAAAAACACCAATACATATCAGGGAATGTACTACACTGATCGGGACAATCAATAGTGTATTGATTGTATAGACCATATTTTAAGCCATGGTTGCATTTCATTTTCTATTTGCATGTAGACAACTTAACGAAATTGAATTACATTTGGCTAGAATTGCGTATCAATTTTCTACATATGTATATATTTTTTCTTTTTACTTGGAGGAGCAGTCAGGGGATGACTCCTTTTTTTTTTTTTTAGGAGTAGGACCAGCACTCAGGGGATAACCCCTACATATGCCATGCATTGCGCGGGAACTGAAAACGAGTATTGAGGATTAGACAGATTAGGAAAGATGAGACGATAGACTTTTTTTTTTTTTGTAGCTTTTTCAACCTTTTTTACTTCGCCGGCTAATTTTTGCTACAGGGCCGACGAAGGCGGGTGCTGTCACTCTGCTTTTAGTACATGATAGTGTCATTCGCTGTCAATTGTGTTCAGTGATCAGTGACTATGCCTGCATCATTGAAACAGACTGGCAACAACTAACACAACCACGCACTAATGCTGATCAGAAGAATTCAACACAATATTTCATGACTCAGCGGGGGCTCGAACTCAGGACTCTCCGCTTCATAGTCTCGTGTTCTACTACTTCAGCCAACAGCATCTACATATATAGTGCATTGCGCAGGAGGTAGAAAGGAGGGGAGTGTATCGAGGGAACAGGTGAAGAAAGATAAAAAGGTTGATAATTTTTTTTAGCTATTTGAGCCATTTACTTCGCCGGCTAATTTTTTGCTACAAGCTGGAGCTGTTCCTGCGCTCTTCAGTACGTGATAGTGTCAGTCCCTACCAACAATGTTCAGTGCCCAGTGATATGCCTTCATGACTAAAACAGGATGACAACAACATCACGATTCAGTTCAAACGAAAAAAGCCAGACTCTTGAAATTTGGTACAAATATATCTTAAAGGATAGCACAGGTTAAGTTCGGAAATGGGCTAAATCGGGCAAGAGGGAAAAAAGTTCCTCTTAGATGAACTAAACCAACCTCTCAAAAACAACATAATTGTTAAAGTTTTTTTTTTTTGTAATTTTGTTAAGCAAATAATATATTTTTAAGTCAAAGAAAGTCCAACGCATTAAACTTGGAACCATAAAATAAAAAAATAAAAATGATTGACCCCGCCCCTTTTAGTGAGCGTTATTATATGCAAAAACAGTGTAAAAATTTAACAAATTGTTTTACTTAAGCCTACTCCACCGTAGGCAGGGTGACTAGAATTCTATGGGGGGACCCAGATGGTAACAGGACAAAGGAGATCCTAACGTTGAGTAGGCCAGCGCTACGGAGATTGGTTTATTTAACAACAGGACATACAGAGTTAAGGAATCACCTGGCACGAATGGGTATCGTTGACTATATAACATGCAGGGCCTGTCAGGAAGAGGACGAAACACTGGAGCACTACTTGTGCTACTTTCCAGCTTTTAGCCAAGTCAGAAGACAAGCATTATATAGGAGATCAAATTTCTTAGGAGTTCTAACTGCAGGGACTTAAGGAGATACATTGAAGAAACTAGGTTCTTAACGTAATCATTTCATTTCATTTATTTAATTAATTTAATCGAGCCCATAGCGCCATATATGATTAAAAGTTATCTTAATAGTGATGAACTTATATCTAATAGATATAATCGTATAAAATATAACCTTATTATAATAATACAAAGATATTTGATATTATATTTACATATGATATTTAGAAATGAAAAAAAGTTCTTTGAGCATAATGTAGGTATATTTACAAGATTTTCCTACAAAAGCAAAAATGTGATCGTGCAATATGTGAATCATAAAACATATAAAGCTTATGTTTGAAGCTAGAGCTGGAATGCTCAAAATTTCTAAGAGTAATAGGAAGTTCATTGTAAAGTCTGCATACTCTAATTTGAAAAGATCTTTCAAATGTAGTGTTGTTTATTTTAGGTATTACTAGATGAGGATTGCGCTTGAATTTGGAGAATTTAAACAAATAGGAATTTGATTTAATGATATTATAGAAATAATACAGAGTTGTAATTTTAATGAAGTCAAGGAAGCTACATTTAAGAAATAGTTTGACGTGATCAGAAATGTGTTCGTAAATTCTCATTTTAAAGATGTATCTTATAATGCGATTAAAAATCAATCTCAGTCTATTTATGTTAGATGATGAACAACCACTATAAACTTCAAGACAATAAAGAATATCTGTCATAAGTAGGGAATGTGCCATAATAAACCTTGCTCTTAGTGGAAGATAACAATTAAGATTATATTTATAACGATCTCAGTGTACTGTTCACTTTAGCAGCAACATCAGAAATATGGTTTTCAAAAGACAGATATTTGCCCAGTGTTAATCCTAAGCATTTCATAGAGTCCACAAAGGGTACACAAACGCCATTGAATATAACAGAAATAGAAACTTGATCATGGTTTCTAGCCCCAAATGCTATCGCTTTAGTTTTCGTAGAATTAAAATTGAGTTTGTTGAATTCCGCCCAATCAGATACTAGCGACAATACGTAATTAATAGTTTCCTCGTGGCAGTCAAGAAACTGACGTTCACCAGTGAGCAGCAAATTTACGTCATCCGCAAAAATAAAATTTCTACATTGTGTGTTTCCAATGAAGCTGACGAAGTCATTCATATAAATTAGAAAAAGAAGCGGACCAAGGATAGAACCTTGCGGTACACCGCTTGTACAGAGAGAAGTTGAGGAACTAAGACTACCCACTCTAACATATTGCTATCTATTAGTTAAATAAGAAAACAGCAAATTACAAGATGAGGAAGAAAAGTTGAATTCGAGGAAAATTATTTTAATTTTTTCTTAAGCAGCGATATTGATGGGCAATTTTTTAGAGATGGATCTTTTAATAAATTTTTATTATAAAATATAAACAATTTTACATGATTAGAAAAAAATGATGATTCTGAATATAATATTAGAAAAAAAGATGATTCTGAATTAGAGGCTTAAAGATTAAATATTTAGTTTTTTTATCAAGTTTATATTTGAGTTTGAATAAAGCACCGAGTGCAGGGGATGTTTTTGACCGAACATATTTTATGTGGTTTTGCCAGGTTAAATTATTTCGCAGGATAATTCCTAAATATTTTATTGAATCTTCTTCATCAATTTTCTCACCATCTATAAGTAATATATCCTTTCCACAAAATCGATTAGGTTTAGGTCTAAAACGTACGGTACGAGCTTTGTTTTATTCCTATTTAACACTAATTTATGTATTCTTGAAAATTCTGCTATTAATGATGCATCTCTTTCCCCATATGTTTTAAAAACTAAATTTTCCTTATAGGGATAAGGTAGACATAAGTCGTCAGCATACATTACAATCTTCCCGTACAATCCCAAGTTATTGATATCATTAACATAAATATTAAACAGGAAAGGACCTAACACACTCCCTTGTAGAACTCCATGTCTAACAGTACCCATTGAACTTATACTCTCGTTAATTTGCACATATTGCTTACGATTTTCCAGAAAGTTTCTGAAAAATTCCAGTTCTCTTCCTCTCACAGCACAAAAGCTTAATTTTTCAATCAGAATTGAATGATTTACGAGATCAAAAGCTTTGGAAAAGTCTTAAAAAAGCACCTACCTTACTGAATCCCCTATCCAAGCCATCACATATATGATTGACCACATTCACCACTGCTTCATCTGTACCACAACCCTTTCGAAAACCATATTGACTGGGATATATCAAATTTTTTCAAATATTTTATCAATAACAAATAAAACTGCAACAGGTCTAAATTGAACAGGTGCATTTCCACGAGCTTCTTTTGGGATAGGGATAATTTTGTGAATTTTTAGATTGTCAGGATATATTGAATGATTGGTACATGAATTAAACATTTTAGTTAGAAGCGGTGTTATAATGTCTTTACATTCAAATAAGCACTTTGATGTTATTCCATCCCTTGCTGGACTTTCATTTACATCTAATTGTGTAAGTAAATGATAAACTTAATTTTCATTAATATGACTAAAAGAAAATTGATTATGATTGCATCTTAAATATCGAAACATATTACAATGATCCGTAGGGTTATATGAAATTCTGTTACTTAAAATCTCCACAGAATTCAGGAACTGTTGGTTTAAAAATCTGATTTGCATCATTCTTCACAGTAATGACAGATCTGGAACTTCTTCCAAGCGTTTTATTTATCAATTGCCATTTTCGTGGATTGTCATGGATGCTATTCAAACTATCATGGTAAAAATTTGTCATACACCTTTTAAATGCTATTTTTAAGACTTTAAGACTTTGCCTATTCTATTGATACGGACATTTAAATCAATTTTATTATAAACGTTTCTTCTTTTTTTAACAATTCTTTTTATACCCTCCAAAAAAGAATATGAAGGGTACATTCACTTTGTCATTCCGTTTGTGAAGCAGCGAAATATCCATCTGAGACCCAATAAAATATATATATTCTTTACCAGTGATGAAATCTAAGACGACCTGAGCATGTTCGTCCGTCCGCCCGTCTGTGGAAATCACGATTCAGTTCAAACGAAAAGAGCCAGACTCCTGAAATTCGGTACAAATATATAATGAAGAATAGCACAGGTTACGTTCGGAAATGGACTAAATCGGGACAGAGGCAAAAAATTTCCCCTAAAAAGAACTAAACCATCTAAAAAACAACATAATTTTTAAAGTTTTTCTGTAATTTTGATAAGGAAATGATATATTTTTACGTCAAAGAAGGTCCAATGCGTTAAACTTGAAGCCATAAAATAAAAATAATTTTAGGACCTCGCCTCCTTTAGTGGGCGCTATTATATGCAAAAATTGTGTAAAAATTTAAAAAATTGCCTACATTCCTTAAAAATAACATTTTTAAGCTTTAATGACGAAGCTGAGGCGTAACCTGGTATTACTCTGCCCTACCCCTTTTCCCCCTTTGCCCCTAAATGACCCTATTAAATAAGTTTTTTTTTTTTTAATTTTGTATATAATTATCCTAAACATTTATTTTTAGAGTTTTATAGCAAAGGTGAAATGTCTCCCTTACAGCCCTTGCCAGAGCGACCCCGCTATAATACAGTTTTAATACCCTCCAAAGAGAATTTTACCCCATAAAATACATATATTCTTGATCAGTAATGAAGTCTAAAACGATCTAGCAATGCCCATATGTTCGTCTGTGGAAAATATGATATAGTCTATTTTTGGACCCCATGCCCTTTAGTGGACGTTGACTTATGATAGTATACGCAAAAATAGTGTAAATATTTAACAATTTGTATTTCTTAAACCTATAAGAAGCTGAGATGTTTTCTGATCTTGCAGAGGTGAAACGTCTCTCCCACGTCCCTTCCCGGAATGACTCTCCCAAAATAGAAATTTAAAATTGGATACAGAGATGTCTTAAAGGAAGTCTGTCCCACCAAGCTAAACATTTTAAATTTACTTACTAAATATTTGCAAGTTCATAATTGCAATGATAGCGAACAAGGTCTATGAAATCTGTCGTATTAGTAGCAGAAACAATTATTATATTTAGTAAGTTATGGTCCGACAACCTCCATTCCAGAGAATTAATTGTAAGTTCCGTTTCAATATTGCAAAATACATTATGGATAGAAGTTCCACCGCTAGGCCGAGTAATAAGGGTATGACAGTTTCTGAAATCGTAGCATCGAAAAAGATCGTTTAAGTCATGAGCTTGCGAACTATCCATAAAATTAACATTAGTGTCGCCAACAAAAATACAAGAACTTGTAGCCAAATTTGCAAGACAATTTTCGATATATTCAGAAAATTTGCAATTCTACATTTCTGAGATCTATAAAAGGATATTAGCTTTATAGGTTTTTTAGTTACGTTTTGACTCACTTCATTAAGAACAATTGAATCAATAAAATCAAAAAATACCACCAGTGAACTGCATTATATCCTGGAATTTTGCAGAGTTGCACTAGTTTACTATCAAACCATGTTTCAAATAGCATATGGTAGTTTAGGTAATAAAGCAATTTTAGATTTAAATTGATTAAATTTTGTAATGGAGGAAATGCAGAAAGAATTGAAAAATAAGATTTACTTTCAGCTTTTAAAAATGTTACATAAGACGAAATTGAAAAAAGTAGTTGTTTAAATTCATTATATTTATTATAATTTATGTATTCACTGAACTTCATTATCACTATTAACATTATCATCTTCAATAGTATTATCACGACGTAATGACCTTCGAGTGCTATTTGTTGTTGCTTCTACTAATAAGTTGTCTACTTCTTCAACAGTTTTAATGATTCTCGGTTTCGACAATTCACTTCTTTTAACATACACGACCAGCTAGACTATAAACACGACAATATTCAATTTTTTGCAAGCTCTTGGCATGATTAAGCAAAGAATGAGTTTCTCTGCTTAAAAAGTCATTAATAACTACAGATTTATTTTATTTTTCCTTTAGTTTTGTTTTAACAGACATGACTACTTGTTTTGTTATTAAATTTAACGATCATAGTTTTCGACTCAATAGTTGCATTGTTGTTCTTTGTATTTTTCAAGAAAAAATCTTCATCTATATTATTAGCTTCTATTTTTATGTCAAAATCCCCCAAAAAATGCATTAGAGTTTCAACAGCATCTTCTTCACATTCCAAACCATTTATTATACAATCGTTCTTGACTCTTTCATCGTTAAGCATTTTAACAGATGTTTTTATATCAGCTATTTCTTTCTTTAAGTTATTGTTTTCCATTTGTACTGCTTAAATTTTTTCTTGTTTTCATTGATGCCTTTGACTATGTCATCAAACTTTGCAGACATAAATTGCATTGTTGTCTGTAACTCGTCTAGCTGATCTAGCTTAGTCAGTTGAATTTTGATTGTATTTAAGTTTAGTTTCATTCTCGTTACAAAAATTATAAATGTACTCATCGTTCTTGTTTCGCAAGTTCATCAAATTGACGTTTATCTAGGGTTGTATAGATATCATGAAATATTTGTTTGCAATTATCGCATTGTATTCTTCCATCATCTTCTTCCACTTGCAACTTGCACCGACCACAAATTAATTTTTTATTATTATTTGTACTTTTAAGTCTTTCTCCAGGCATATTTGATATTATTCTAACAACATACAGTTGAATTTATAAAACAGTATTATCCAGGAGATTGAAAAAGATGTTAAAATTGAATTTAAACTATTTTAAAAGATATATCTTTAGGAGCACTAAAAATTTTGACTTTAATCGAACAGTGTCGCCAATTAACCTAAATATGCATATAAGAACAAATTGAATGTAAGTAAAAATTATCCAAAAACCTTGCTTCGGTAAAGGAAAAAGAAAATAAATAAAAGCTTTCGTTAAGTGCTAAAAGAAGGGGAGTTTAAGGCACCAAATCTTTTTTGTACTTACGTCTGGAAACATATTTGTATCTTTTAAATAAAGTGTATTGTTAGTGTCGTATCTTGCATTTGAACTTAAGTGGTTGCTTTGAATGGTATTTAATATCAGTAGCTCCCCTGTATCTGTGATAAAGTATAGGAATGAAATCATTGCTATCGAGAATAATAAGTTATTATCTCATAAGCAATCAGGTTTTATTTACAGGTATATGGCAAAATTACTGGCAACAACATCTTTACAAATTTAGGGTGCATGTTGACACGCGCCAGCACACTCAGGTTGATTAAATAGAAACATAAGAGTCTCAGATTGGCTACTGGAACTCCAAGCTAGAAAGCTATAAAAGCGATTATTATTTGGAACTGAATGCGTTGTCGATTTCTTCAGCATCCAATAGGCAGTTGGTCACAGTCTTTTGTCTACTAATCCCGATTTCTCGAATAAAGTTCAATATTTACTTAGAATCACATCGGCTTGAGTAGTATTCAATTTTTGCAATTCGGATGGTAGAATTCTAACTTTTTTCCAGTATCTTTAAACTCAGCTTTGAACTCTGGGGTTGTGAAACATTTGCATGTAGAATACGCATCATCTCTCTTACGCATTAACAATCGTACAAGTATAATGGCAGCAAACCATGATTTTATTTTGGGTGATTATTTTTTTTAAATTACATAGGTGGATTAAAATTTTAACTTTTCTTTGCTTTTCCTATATGTGCAAATTTATTTTGTAGCTTTCACTTCATGGACACGTCTCGAAATATAAACGTTGTTTTCGAATTTTTTATTTTTGCATTTTGTGGAACAGGTGTTTTTGAGGCAAAAATTTATCTGGATTTTCTATATGTTGTGATCTTTTTTGTGCACTAAAACCAAACTTGCTTCCTCTCAATAAAATTGCTGTCAGTTTTGTGTGTTTATTTAAATTTTTTTTAGTAGTTCCGTATTTAGACAGGGTGTTTACAAATTCATAAAAAAGCTCGATTTGAAAAGACAGAAAAAATAGCAGATTGACTTATCATGACGTACTAACGTACACGTGTTCATCCACAAAAACGAAAATATATATGGCTATTTCAATATTTCAAGAAATGTAAAATAATTTAGCGATGGTTTTTATCAAGACATATTATTATTGCCTACATACCAGGGGCCGTAACTGTTATGACTTTTATCAAAAAAATCAAAATATAAGAGTTATTTTTGATTTTTATATTTTTAGATAGAAAATAAGAGTTATTTTTGATATTTATTATTTTAAATGAAAAATAAAAGTTATTTTTGATTTTTATATTTTTAAATGAAAAATAAAAGTTATATTTATTTATTATATTTTTAAATGAAAAATAAAAGTTATTTTCGATTTTTATATTTTTATATCTGTATATATGTATAAAAGAAAGTCGTGTTAATTACACTATTTATAACTCAAGAACGACTTTATCGATTTGGTTGCAAATTGGTGGGAATTTAGCTTAGAGTCAGGAGGCGGACATAGGATACCAAAATGGCGGATACCTCAAAGATGTAGGCCATTCCTTTTTATCCATCCCCATGACATGGGTATCAAATGAAAGCGATTTTTGGAAAGAAAAAATAATACATAATAAAATTATTTCAAAAACAATATGGCGGATGTCTCAATATGGTGGATGCTTCAAAATAGTGAAACGCTACCTTTTTCCATCCAAATGATATGGGTATAACATAAAAGAGATTTTTGAGAACGAATGGTCAGCCAAAAGGGCGGACCACCGCCATGACATGGGTACCAAATTTAAGGAGTTTTCGAAGTGGGAACGCAAAATTTATTGAAATATCTACAAACACTTTATGAGACACACCCCAAAATGCTCATACGACTACTTTTTATACACCACACGATATGGGTATCAAATTAAAAGAACTATTGAGAAGGAAACTGAGACTAAAGTATCAGAGAGATTTATTATGATTTTGTCGACCTGAAAAAACTAAAAAATTCGACTTTGTATTTTTTTCGTTTCACATTTTCTGTGACGATATATAACCTTCTTGAGCATTCGGATCTTAAGCATTGATTTTATAGTAAATTTTCATTTCAATTAAGATATATGCCTTTTTATTTAAAGCAAAAAATATTATTTAACAGCAATGTAACTATATTACTTAATATAAAAAGGTGTAAACGCAGTTAAACCCAAATAACTTGCCGAGCAATGCCGGACGGGCCTGCTAGTCAATAATAAAAGTTATTTTTGATTTTTATATCAATAATTAAAATCAATTCAAAATTCGTGACATAGGTAATATGTTTGTGTTTCCATGGATTCAAAAATTAGCTTTAATTGTTCATTCTGTACCTGCCACTCAAGTCAGTGTAGAAAGGTCATTTTCAGCACTCAGATTAATATTGGGAGATTTGAGATATAATTTATCTGAGGAACATTCAAAATCAATTATGATGGTAAAATTGAACACCTGAAAACGACCTCTTAACACTGACTTGAATGGCAGCCAAAACTTATAAGCTATTTCTATGCATTCATGTTTTTATAGTCACATAATATTTATATTATATTCATATAGAAATTTGAATGAAGCAGCATATTACACTGCACAACAATATGCCAACTTTTGCCTGATGATTGACTTTTATGAAATTATTCTGAATATTTTGACATTGCTGATTTCAAATATGCTCTCAGTTTTTCACAAAAAAATTGCAGTTTTAGTGTGTTAATTTGCCTCAAATTAAGAAAATATTAAGTTTTGTTAATATAATTTGATATGTTGTCATCGAGAAGAGTTTGTGCTAATGATCCGAATCATTTTTGTTTCATTTGCGGAGAGTATATATTTAAAGAATACCGTTTAAATGTAACTGCCTTCGTAATTGAGGCTTACAATAATTACTTTGGGCACACACTGGAAATGAAACACAAGCCTTGGATTCCGCAAAAGGTATGCAAAACGTGCGTTGAGTTTCTACGTTTGTGGACAAATGAGAAAAGAAATAAATTTCGGTACGAAACCGCTATGATCTGGATTGAACCCTTGAACCACCACGATGATTGTTATTTTTGTTTGGTGAACATAATTGGCATTAACCGAAAAAATCATGCTAAATGGGAATACCCTTCAATACGATCGGCACATAGACGTGTTTCTACTCCCAAGATGTCACTTGACCCTCAAGCTGATGCTGGGCTAGATGAACCTATACACTTTGGGGAAAAATCTTACACTAGTGAAAGTGAATTTGATTATGATCTGAAAGTGCCGAAAATTTTTAATCAAGACGATTTAAACGACCTTGTCAGAGATTTGGGACTGTCAAAAGCTGCTTCAGAAATTTTGGCGTCTAGGCTAAAAGAAAGAAACTTGGTAACAAAAGAAACCAAAGTTTCTTATTACCGCACAAGGGAACGAAAGCTTACCAAATATTTTTCTGAAACGATTTCGTATTTTGTAAAGATTTACCTGGTTTAATGGCTGCAATGGGACTTCAAAATTACATCCCTAGTGAGTGGCGTCTATTCATAGACTCTTCAAAACGCAGTCTAAAATGTGTTCTCCTGCATAATGGCAATAAACTTGGGTCGCTGCCCATTGCACATTCCACAAAAGTTAAAGAGGAATATTCAACTATTGCTCTAATTTTAGACAAAATTAAGTATATTGATCACAATTGGGTTATATGTGTCGATTTGAAAATGGTCAACTTCCTTTTAGGCCAACAAGGTGGTTATACAAAATATCCTTGTTTTATATGCTTATGGGATAGCAGAGCTAAACACGAACATTGGATTAAAAAAGATTGGCCTCCTCGGGAAGCGCTAGTTGTAGGAAAAGAGAACGTGATAAACCCACCTTTGGTATCAAGAGATCGCATAATTTTACCTCCGTTACATATAAAACTAGGACTTATAAAACAATTTGTAAAAGGTATTGATAAAAGTGGAAATTGTTTCCTTTTCCTATTAAAAAAGTTTCCGAAACTGAGTGCAGAAAAGATAAAAGCGGGAATTTTTGACGGGCCGCAAATAAGATCATTAATTAAAGACACAAGTTGTATGGATACTATGACGGAGATTGAGAAAGCAGCATGGAACGAGTTTGTTTGGCTTGTTAAAAATTTTCTGGGAAATAATAAAAGTCCTGAATTTTCTCAACATGTCGAACAACTGATGACTCATTTTCAAAGGCTCGGATGTAACATGAGCATCAAGATGCATTTTCTTCATAACCACCTGGACCATTTTCCCGCCAATCTTGGAGACTTAAGTGAAGAACAGGGCGAAAGATTCCACCAGGACCTCCGCACTATGGAAGAGCGCTATCAGGGCTACTGGAACGCACATATGATGGCTGATTATTGTTGGAGCATTCAAAATAGCTCTCCACCTTCAGCTGTCGCACGAAAATCGTATAAAAGAAAATTTCTTCCATTATAGGAACTAAATAAATTTGAATTATTTCTAAATTTATAGTGTTTTATTATGAAAAAAAAATTCAATTTGCATCAGTTTTGCAACACATGAGTCACTTTTAAACACGTAAATCTACATGGACATTAAACCGCATATTCTTTAGAGCCACATAGATATGTTTTTTGCTAATCTTGGCGACTCTAGTTAAGAAAATGGCGACCTATTCCACTAGACCCTTTTTGATAGCTATTAGGCCCTCTAAAATGCACCAGCCACGACATACAATTGCTAGGACATACGGGGAGTTCCCCGTACTCATCTTGTGTACGAAAGTCTTCAAAAAAGTTTTTTTTTCTTCTCAAGAGCCTAATTAGGTAATACTAAGGATAAAAAATATGGTGTTTTTGTGTAAAATGGTTTATGTGCCATATTTTCTAAACTAGAGCTGATAGGAAAGTTTTGTCGACAGATTTGAAATCCTCATAAAAAACTAGACTAGAATCATGTGTCGAACTCCAATCATCAGAAATGCTGTTGTGCAGTGTTATAATACATACGGCATCAACAAATAAATAAGTTTTTTATTGATTTTTATTATTAATATAAAAATATAAACATTCGCAAAGCAGCTCTGAGTCAGTCAACATCAAGCCTCGTTGGCAATTAAATTTTAAGTGCAACCAGACCACTGATCGTTTACTCTCTTTCGAGAGTTTTGCGTCTCACTCGCACTAGTTAATTTCAACGACTCAGATAGCTGTATAGATTTACAGTTCTTCTGAGGAATTTTCCGTGGTTAACTACGTTGCTACTTCCTATGTGAAGGCATAGGTCGTGTACAGTCAGACACAGTAACGGAAAAGAGAATACAGTTAATAACATCGCCGGCATACCCGTTGGCATCTGTGCATAAATAGAATTAGTTATTGTGGCACGACATATCGTGCGAATTGGTGATAAAAAATAAATATCAAAACTAACTCTTACTTTTGATTGTTAAAATAAAAATCAAAAATTTAAAAATCATGCAAAATGTTGGATGCATTTCGCCTAAAAATCATGATGGTGTAATTAAAAGCAGGGACCGTAACTCTTATGACTTTTATCAAAAAAATCAAGATATAAGAGTTATTATTGATTTTTATATATTTAGATAGAAAATAAGAGTTATTTTTGATATATATTATTTTTGATTTTTATATTTTTAAATGAAAAATAAAAGTTATTTTTGATTTTTATATTTTTATATCAATAATAAAAGTTATTTTTGATTTTTATATTTTTTTTTTTTTTTTTAGGAGTAGGACCAGCACTCAGGGGATGTCCCCTCTATATGCAATGCATTGCGCTGGAACTGAAAACGAGGGGATAGTGTTGAGGGGACAGATTAGGAAAGATGAGAAGATAGACAGTTTTTTTTTGTTTTTTTGTAGCTATTTCAACCTTTTATTTCGCCGGCTAATTTTTTGCTACAGGGCCGACGAAGGTGGGTGCTGTTACTCTGCTTTTAGTACATGATTGGGTCAGTCGCTGCCAGTAATTGTCCAGTGATCAGTACTATGCCTTCATCACTGAGAACAGGTTGGCAACAACTAACACAACCACGCACTAATGCTGATCAGAAGAATTCAACACAATATTTCATGACTCAGCGCGGGCTCGAACTCACGACCCTCCGCTTCATAGTCTCGTGTTCTACAACTTCAGCCAACAGCACGCACAAGTTTTTTACACTTTAAGTTATTTAATAATTATTTTAAAGTATTTATTTTAAAATGTAACACAATTTATTATAAAATATAACACAAAACTTGCACTTTCATAAATCCGATTTAATTTGCTAGTTGGAAATCTCTCTGAGTAAATTGGAAATCTCTCTGAGTAAATTGTGTGAAGAGTTGCCAAATATAGCATAAAATATTAATTTTGCACGAGAAAGTATTAGTTTTGCATATGATAAACATTTGGCAATCTCTTCGATGGAACAAATACGTCATTAAACGGTAAATCATGCGCAAGGCGTAATCTTTATTTTATCATTCTTGGATTAATATTGGGAGATTTGAGATATAATTTATCTGAGCAACATTCAAAATCAATTATGATGGTAAAATTGAACACCTGAAAACGACCTCTTAACACTGACTTGAATGGCAGCCAAAACTTATAAGCTATTTCTATGCATTCATGTTTTTATAGCTGATAATGGATAAGTCACATAATATTTATATTATATTCATATAGAAATTTGAATGAAGCAGCATATTATAATACATACGGCATCAACAAATAAATAAGTTTTTTATTGATTTTTATTATTAATATAAAAATATAAAAATCAAATATAACTTTTATTTTTCATTTAAAAATATAAAAATCAAAAATAACTTTTATTTTTCATTTAAAAAAATAAAAATCAAAAATAACTCTTATTTTTCATTTAAAAAAATCAAAATCAAAAATAACTCTTATTTTTCATTTAAAAAATATATATCAAAAATAACTTTTACTTTTGATTGTTAAAATAAAAATCAAAAATTTAATAATCATGCAATATGTTGGATGCATTTCGCCTAAAAATCATGATGGTGTAATTAAAAGTTTTCTTCGATGTTCATTTATGTATGATTTATTTCTTCAAAAATTGAAAAACAACTCGTATTTCCGGTCCCTGATTAAAAGTTTTCTACGATGTTCGTTTATGTATGATTTATTTCATCAAAAATTGAAAAATAACTCTTATTTCCGGTCCCTGCTACATACATATCTGGTAAATAGGTGACCTACTTACCACATATACCGTTAAACGTATATACGAAAGCATGTTTGTAGCTACCTCTTTTTAATTGGGCACCGAAAATCATCATAGAAGCAGATTTATTAAAATTTTAATTTAAACATTAAACTATTTTTTAATTTTTATTTAAATTGTAGCACATGATTTTATTTAAGAATATCAGTGTAGTTCTGTAATAAGCCAAGAAACACTTTTAAAAGATTTTAAGTAAGACCAAAATTCATAACTTGCACTCCAGATGTATACATTAATATATCTGTATGTACATATGTATGTATGTACCTACTCGTTTATTTAGGGAAATGTTTGTACAATTCGGATTAACAGAAGAAAAATGTAATTGTTTTCCACATCTCTACAATGGCTGTGTTTTACAAAGAAATTATTAAGAGCAATTAATAGGAGTGTTGGGTTGGTTCAGAAAGCTAACGTTTTTTTTTCGTTCTTGTTACTGAAGCTCGACACTCTCTCCTTGCGAATGATGTTTTACTGTTTGTTGTTCATGGAAATATAAACCATTTGCATTACACACCAATTGTAACACTGGATACTAGCAATTCGACAGCTTTCTCTGTCTTACAAGTGGTGAGTGTTCTCCTAGTGCTACAATCTGTGTAAAGAGAAGCAGCGTCAGGCTGTCTGCACTTTGTTTTTTTTTAGCAAATATACTGTCATTCCATTCCATCTTGCTATAGTTTTTACGCGAATAGAAAAGGATGGCATATGAATAGCAGTAACTGCGCTCACTCGTGCACATATATTTTGTTGGAATTTTTTCTTTTCCACCTTCTTGTTTTTGCTTTTATTTTAAATGGTTAGTTGACTTGTGGGTTGTATTTTTATGTAAGAGATTCATTGATTTCTGGGAATGCCTACATTAATTTTATGTAAACATGCCTGCGTGTGCGTGTAGCTTACTAAATGTGTGTGCAACTTTATTTCAACATTTGCCCCCAGTTGTCCAAATTGTGCTAAACGTTGTCTGGGAAAATACATAAGCATCATATATATATATATATATATATATATATATATATATATATATATATATATTGTAAAATTAACAAGTTCAAGGCAAAGCCATGTTTCTCCAAAGACGTTATTAGCTGTCAAATTCCATGTTGTTATACATTATTTTCAATATTTCTTATAGTGTCATCCACTGACAGCTTCTTATTTTGTTGGGTATGGAAATGTTAAGCTTATTTGGTTTTTAAAAATACTATTAAACCTTTTATAAATATTTTTGATTGTCGGTTATCGAATCATGATAAATTGAGAACTCAAATTTGTTTAGCTTATTAAAATAGCTTCAATAAAAAAACAAATGCTTATTATTTCAATTGTTTTCTTGCGGTGTTCTATACATATATAAAGAACACTTAAAAATAAAACAATATAATAAGAAATGCCTATTTAAATAGTTTTTCTTAGTTTCTACGCTGTGCAACCGTATGATTGCCACAACTTTGGTAGATGCTTTTAACATAAATTATATTCAATTTTCGTTAAAATATTGGTTAAATAGTTGATATTCCTACTAACTAGCACCACTTGCAAAAGTGGAAAAATTGAACAAAGAACGCTGATGAGATGGCGTAGCGGCCTCGAAATCAGTACTGATCCGTTCTGCTGGTTTGATGATTATTGAAACATATTCTTAATATTCCAATCTTAATATATAAATTAATAAAATAGAATTTGAACAAATTCATTTATTAATAAAAATAATAAAAAAATAAAATGGTTTGCAGTCTTGTAGATTCGAACTTAAGCCCGTTGATAAAATTAACAATTTACATAAATTATTTTATCAAATGTGTGTCTCGTCTTGAATTTATACTTTTCTTTATGTTAATACAACTTTTCTTATGGGTATTATCTGTTTTATTGTGTTGTTTTATATCTTTATTATATCCTTATTAAATAAAAATATTACCTATATTACATATATATATATATATATATATATATATATATATATATATATATATATACATATATATATACCCCGGTATTCATAAAATTTAAAATGATTTTGATATGTATTTAAATCAAATTTTTTCATAAAAAATTTTCTTAAAACAGATTTCAAATACGTTTTATTTTTTTATGAATATGGGGGTTAAAATGTAACAAGACGGAGCATTGATATTGTCATCTACGTTCGCCCCCACTGATATCTTAAGAATATGGTCACTTGGGATGCTTAAGTTTTTATATTGCGTTTCTTTCTTAAGTGTTAGGTTTCACAGACATTCTTGTTGTTGCCTTTTTGAATTTGGTTTTATTTGTAATATGTATTGACATACACACCGAAACTAACATCAAAAACTTAATTTGTTCATTATATCTTACAGTCCTAACCATAGAAATAGAACCATATGAGTTATGGGTACGACGAGTTTATTAGCTATGATTTACCCGTATTATTCAGACCGTATTACAGATGTAAGCCCCTCTTTGTTATATACGAAAGGAATATACAAACATACATATGGATGTGTATCGAACTCTTTAGAAACCGTTACATATATATATATATATATATATATATATAGGGTCCCCAATCTAACGGGTTTTTACTGATTATTCCATTATTAACCGGAAGGATTTTACTTTCAAATAAAAAAAAATTTGAGCAAATATTCAGTAGTTTTTTTTATAGCATTTTGGCGGACCCTATATATATATATATATATATATATATATATATATATATATATATATATATATATATATATATATTCAGTATTTTATTTTAGAAAAATTTTTGCTGCGCTGCATACAAAAAAATTTTTAAATAATAAGGCTCCTTGAGGTATGTTTATTGTTCCCTCATACCTCTACAAATCCGAGTCGAATAAATCCCCTTAGTCGAGACGGAGATAGTTTATACTAGCCGCCGTTACTTACATATATATGGCACAAGAATATAAAACTGTTTAAAAATTAACCACACTTTTATATCTGTACATTAAATGATAAATTTAGAACATAAAAATAATTAAACCGCAATGTAGGATAATATACAAGCAAAAATTTGGGTCTTAAATTTATGTAACTGGCAGCCACTGGACGTTTATCTACTTGTCGCCGCCTACAAATTTATTCAGCTCACATCACCGGCAGCAACTGTTTTTATATGTATATACAAATTTATTTCAAGAATCTTTTGCGGCGAAGTACAAAGATTATACATAGTTTTATATGAAAGTTTTTAAAAGATTTTACAAATATTTTCATTCCTTTTTTCTAAGATAGCAAGTAATTAGAATTACGAGTATGTTATTTTTTATCAGGTGACTGGCATGGCTCTCCTATATAATTACTACTGCTCCAGTTGCAATGACGAGGAGGAGGAGGAAAGCATTGCACACTTCCTCTGCTCTGGAGGAGCAGCGCCACAGTCTCTGGGCAGGACACGTTTTAGAGACATTTCGGAGATATCAGATATAGAACTGAGGTTCGGCAGCTGACTCCCCTGGGGCGTGCGTGCACGACAAGATCTTTTGTCTACTATGTGTCCCACCTTCTTCTTCTTACTATCCTTCTTCTTACCTAAACTCCGACTATCCCCTTCTCCTTCCTCACCCCTCATCTATACACTCTTCCTTTCATTTACAGGTGTCATTTACAGGTGGGCTGGACTCTTTCTTCCTTTTACCAGCAACCTGCTAACCTAACTCTATGACTCCCGTTTGTTGTTTTGCTATCATAAAAGCCAGACATATGCTATGCATATTATGAAAGCAGTGATGACAATATTACATATGGAATTACAATAATATCACATAAAAATTTGATCTCTATTTTTAAAAACTCACACAAAAATTTTATATCTAAATCATCAAATTATTATTTTCTTATGCAACTATTAATTCTCTTTAGCTTCGAAATTTTTTATAAAAATGAAACTAGAGAACATGTTGTTTGTTCGAAGTTTCCCAATTATCTATATGCGATTTCGAAGGTAGATACGTAGAAAATTTGGAAAACCTTAGGTTTTTCTCATATAGTTTTATGTTGAATTTTTATAAAATTTGTCTTTTACCGACATATATAACATAACAAAATAAACGAAAAACTTTTCATAAAGCCAATGCCACACGATATCGTAGTGGCGACTATGTAAGTCGGCATAAGTATTTTGACGAAATAAAAGTCGTGCATTTTTACATGTGATTCATAAACGGCTTTGGTTAAAATTCTTGTTTAGTTTTTCCTTTTTGTTTATAACTTAAAACCAACTTAAAAATAAGCAAACAAATACTATTCAATAGAAACTTAATAAGTTGTAAATTAATTTGTAATTTCATGTGTTGGCATAAGTATTTTGACAAAAATATAATACTAAGATAACAGTGTTTAAAATTAACAAAAGTAAAGGAAAGAAGAAGAAGAAGTTAGTAATATATATATCCTCATTTGACTTCAATAACTTTTTGAATACGTATTGGTTCTGAATCCACTAAATTTTTAAGAATCTCTTCCCATAGGGAAGTGACTTCAGAAATTGTCTCCTCTCTGGTTTTATATAACGAAACTGTTCTTTTGCGTTTCAAACGAGACCAGACGTTTTCTATAATGTTTAAATCTGGATTTTGAGTGGCCAGTCTAAAGTATGAACACCAACATCCTTCAAAAACTTAGTAATCATCCGCGCTTTGTGGCACGGGGCATTATCTTATTGCAGGATATGTGATTCCCCAATAAGCTTTTCACCAGAAGGAAAAGCATTTTCATTTAGCGTAATCAAATATTGGTTTTGGTTCATCGAGCCGGTGACAGCAACCCGGTTGCCCATTATACGCAATACATCCCCAGAACATGACAGAGCCTCCAACATGGCTCACTTTTTGACGTACTAACTTTGACAACCTTACAAAAAATGTGTTTTTGGATGAGTTATACTCAAAGGAGCGTTCATCTGTCCTTTGGCTTGTGTAGATGTTTCTTTGCCAAGGCCAGACTTTTAAGCTTGTTTGACTATTATGTACGGCGCGTCCTTAGCTTTAATTGTCGTAAAATCTCTTTCCTTTCAAAGTCGTGTAACAGTGCGCTCACTGACTGGGTTTTTGGCCATCGAATTCCATTGATCTACAGCAGATTGAGGCTTCAGAAAACATTTTTTTTTAAATTCTCGTAGAAGGGCTCGGTCTTCAGTGTGCATTGTTTTGCACCTGATCTCGTTAAGTTTTTTACGTCGTTAAGCTTGTTAAACTTATTAATTTAATGGTACACATTTCGACGTGACACATTGAACTCTTTTGCAATGTCTTTTACTGCCGTTCCAGCGTTAAACTTTGCTACCACCGAATATCTGGTAACCAATCTCAAATCTGCCACTTTACCCATGGCTTATAACGCCTTTCAATAAATTTTTATATTATTTTTAATTAAACTTAAATACAAAAGTTATTCCGCTTTAACGTGCTCAAAAATGCAAACAAAAAGCCAAAAGGACACCGTCAAAATACTTATGACACGCAAAAATTTGTTTTCCCCATGCATTATTATCAGCAGAAAGAGAATGCAAAAGGAAACGATATAAAATTTCGCACGAAAAGAGCTAAAAATAGAAATTTTGTTTTGCGCATCATTTTCACACCGTTATTTGACAACACTAAGCTAAGCTAGGTTCAACAGTCAGAAAAATGTTTTGTCAAAATACTTATGCCGATTATGTAATTGTACCTATTTCGATATATACATATATATATATATATATATATATATATATATATATATATATATATATATATATATATATATATATATATATATATGTATCTACTTATATGCAGATAACACTGGTTATCGAACATACATATTATAGTTATCAAATTTTTGGATATTAATACTGAAAATACATATTTTTACTGATTTGTATATAAATATCTTGTTTCTTTTGAATACGAACCAGCACTCAGGAGATGGCCCCTACACATGAATTTTATAGCGCCGGGACTAGACAGGAGTGGATGGTATTAAGAGGACAGATGAAGGAAGAAAGATGAGAAGATAGAAAATTTTTTGTAGCTATTTCAACCTTTTTCGACGAAAGAGAATGCTGTTCCTCCGCTCTTTAGTACGTTATTGTGTTAGTCATTACCAATTATGTTCAGTGACCAACGCTATCCTTTATCGGTGAAACAGGCTGACAACAAGTAACACAACCATGCACTAATGCTGATCAGAAGAATTCGCCACAATATTCGCATAGTCGAACTGTGCACACTTCGCTTCATGCATTAAACATATTTTTTTGCTGACTTTTGCAACTATTTCCATAAAAAGTAAAAACAAAATGAAAAATGAGAATATTTACTTTATGAATTTTAATAAATTTATATCTTTTATAATTATTACAGCGAATTTGTATGCCATTTATTTAAAATTCCTTTAGGACTTCGTAATTTTATAAATACATATTTAATTTTTGTCTCTGCTGTAAAATTTGCGTTAATTTAATGGACAGGTTTACACTCTCAGCAGAAGATATTTATTTCACCACGACAAAAGCCCAAGAAGAAGTAATCTACGACACAAACCTTTTCTCAACACGAATGCGAAGCATTTAAAAGCTGAAAGTAAACCTGCTTTATGAGTTCTGTGCGTATGTGCATTCAACGCGATTTGCTCCAAATGGAACAGTGTTATATTATTCTGATATAGCTGAAAAAATTGTCGGCAACTAAGCGGATTTCAATTAGTATTGTGTCTCAAAAAACCGGTCGTAGGTTTTTCTCCAGCATTTTTGCAGTTTACACAATTCATTTTTTAGCAGCACATCTTTCTTAGTTTGATTTACTTACACACGAAAATTATTATGGAAGTTGATTTTGGCGTATGGCTTTTTTGAAACTTGCAGCACTGTGAATGGCATTAGTTATGAATTGCTTTTTTTTCATTTGATGTGAAATTTGAATGAGTTGTGTGTTCTTTCCAGCTCCTGTGTTTTTGCTTTTCATTTTCATCATTGTTGTTATTGTTGTAGGTAGCCATTCGTGCTTGCTTATTCGCTCGAGCATAGAGATGCAGCTCTTTTTTATTTAATGCTTTTGGTTTCTATTTGTGTGTTAATGTATGTGAGTCAGTTGGTTGGTAGGTTGGATCGTACTAATGTGCATATGAATGTAAGCAGGAATGTATCAATTGAAGGGAATAGAGGGCCTTGTCAAGAGCCTTTTTCAGTAAGAGCAAATGCGAATATATACTGTCAGTAGCTACCGCTTCGTTGAGCAAAGTTTTATGCATCTTACTACTGCGGTATCTGCACAACCACAGCACTACTGCGGTATCTACTAGAGTTGTACGGCTCCTGAATGAATTAATTTAATTGAATCATTCATTCAATTGAGCGAGGTGAATCTTTCACTTTACTGAGAGTTTTTAGATCTTATCTTCCACTTCCTCCAGTTGTTCCATTGAATCTATTTCTTTCAGTAGCTCTTTTCATTCACATCTTTCAGTTGTTTCAGTAACTCTTTTCTTTCAATTGTTTCAGTAGCTCTTTTCTTTCACTTCTTTCAGTTGATTCAGTGATTCAGTTGTTTCAATTGCTTCATTGAATCTGTCTCTTTCAGTAGCTCTTTTCAATGATTGTATGTCAAAATCTATATGAAAAAAAAGGAATTAATTCACTCAGTGCAGATAAACACATGGTGTGGTGCTTTATATTGTTAGAGCTGCCAGATGAAAATTTTTAAACAGCACTGCCATGACACATATTTCAGTACTTATTAACTTGGTGCACTATGTATATGTATTTATTTTATATATAAATAAATATATATATATATATATATATATATATATATATATATATATATATATATATATATAAATATATATATATATATATATATATATATATATATATATATATACTTATATATATATATATACATATATACCTATATATATATCTTATATCTAATACCTATGAACGTCTTTCAAAAATATGAAATATGTTTAAATTACAAACAAAACAAAAAATCCGTTTCATGTACCCCAAAAAGTTCTAATTGTCCAACCGTAGAATCGTCTTTTAGATTTTGTTGGTTTTTAATACCAGTTTACTTCTTTCTGATGTATAAAGTAGGTATAATTCATCATAAAAATCAAAAAATAACAAATAAAATGGCTGCTTTTATGAATCGGAAAATGTCGATTTTTCAACCCTGGAACCGAATTTTTAATTTTTTAATACTAATTTAATTTTTTCTGATATATAAAATAGCTTTAATTCACTAAAAAACAAAATTTGGAATTTATGTTTGTACTTTTATATACCAAAAATATTTCTATTTTCCAACCCTGGAACCGAATTTATAATATATTGATACTAGTTTAATTTTTTCTGAAATATCTAATAGGTTTAATTCACTAATTTTTAAACTTTTTGGTCACTTTCATGTACCATAAAATATATAATTTGTCCAACATTGGAGTCGAAATTTTGAATTTTTAAGATTTTAATACCAATTTTGTTCTTCCTGAATTATAAAACAGCTTTAATTAGCAAAAAAAAACAACAACGTCAATTGCCTTTTTGGTTATTTTTATGCAGAATAAATATATCAATTTCCCAACCCTGGAAACGAAATTTAAAATTTTTTACCAATGCAACTTTTAATGAGGCATGAAATAGTTTTATTTAAGAAAAAACTTAATATTTATAACCATATAGGTTATAAATATAGTTTTAATTAGTAAAAACTACGTCAATTGCCTTTTTGGTTACATATGTATATGTAAAAAAAAATTTCAATTTCCCAACCCTGGAAGCGAAATTTAAATTTTTTAAAATTTTCTTTATCAATGCAAATCTTCATGAGGTATAAAGTATTTTTGTTTAAGAAAAACTCGAATTTTGCAACCATTTTGGTTATAACATGTATTACAAAATATTGCATGTATCAAAAAAAATTTAATTTTTCCAACCCTGGAAACGAAATTTTAATTTTTTTGTTTGTTTTTTATCAGTGCAACGCTTCTTGAGGTATAAGGTAGTTTTATTTACGAAAAATTGCAAATTTTTTACCATTTTGGTAACTTTCATGTACCATAAAATACTGCACTTGTCCATCCCTGGATTCGAAATTTTATTTTTTATTTTTGAATATTTGATACCAATTATGTTCTTCCTAAATTATAAGACAGGTTTAGTTAGCAAAAACCAAAAATAAACATCATTTGCTGCCTGTTTGATTACTTTCATGTATAAAAAAAATTCAATTTCCCACCCCTGGTAGCAAAATTTGAATTTAAAATTTTAGATTTTTTTGGCTAATGCAAATCTTCATGATGTATAAAGTGGTTTTGTTAAAGAAAAACTTGAAATATTTAACAATTTTAGTTACTACATGTACTACAAAATACGGAATAGGCCGAAAAAAAATTTTAATTTCCCATCCCTGGAAAAAAAATTTTAGTTTTTAATAGACCATTGAGGCTCCCCAAAGCACGAAGTAGGTTTAATTTACAAACATTAAAACAATAATTGATTTTTGGTATAAATTTTGCGTCGAGAAATGGGTGTAAGCTTCCCAGCTCTGGAACCATACTTTGTATCTTTCTGAATTTCAATAGCAGCCTATTTAAGTTCATTTCCAATCCAACGGTCCAAGAACGAAGTCTCTAGCTTTTCTGGGGGCTTGGGAAACCCGATTTCACGTACAGACGGACGGACATCACTCAAACGTCATGGCTATTCATAAGGATCCAGAATATATATACTTTATGGGGTCCCATGTGCATATCGAAGAAATTACACACGGAATGACAAATCTATACATACCCTTTCACTTTTTTGTGAAGGGTATAATAAAAAGGCATAAGTGGTTGTTGTATTAGCTAGTCTGATTCTTTCATGACATTTTCATTTCATGAATTATGGCTGAGCTAAGTAATCAACTGAGCTAGTGAATGAAATGAATGTATTAATTCAGTAACAGTTCAACCTAAATTACGACGCAAAGCGCAACGTAATTTAGCGCTTAGCTTTTACGCTGAAATGAGTAACCTAAATTAAAGCGTTAACGTTGTCCCATAATCAGTAATGTTTACTCACTTTGATTAATAAAAACTCTAATTAGAAATAAGAAATAGAGATGAACACGCTAAATTGACCTAAAAGTAGCTAAATTTACATCACTTAACACTTCAACAAAATAAACAAGAGTGCTTTTGCAACAAACTTCACTTCTTTACGCTCTGTCAAAATTGGATTTTCCAATTGCAAAACGTTGACGCCGCGTTATTTCGGTTGGTCTCATACATTTTGTATGGGCATGAGAAATTTTGACAGCCAGACAACGCTTTGCGTCGTAATTTAGGTTGGTCTGTAAAGCGAGCGGAGCGGAAAAGAGCGCTCACTCAAAAGAGTTGTTTTGTACAACTCTAGTATCTACTCAACCACAGAGTTACTGCTACGATAAGGTATATTTCCAGAAAATTATTTACTGTATCGGATGAGAAAAATATCATACAAATCAATCTGAAGCTGTCAACTGCAATGCTGAGATTATCAAAACTTAATTAATTTTTTAGGTTATTTTTAGGTTTCGTTAAGTGTATATTTATATATATATATACATATATATTTAAAATGAAATTTATTTGTTGGTGGTTAAGAAATGTCTATATGCATTTCATTGGTGCTTTACCAAATCATCAGTAGACTTTATCCATAGTTTTGAACAGTTTAAAACCCTTATCTTATGCACATACTTTTGAAAACCATCTGAGAATTCACAATTTGTAAATTATAAATTATTTAAAAAAATCATAGCAGAATAAGCATAGTAGGCTTGAAACTCACACAAAACTAGCCCAAAAAATGAATTATATTCGATATGAATCTACATATTTTATTTTTCTACACCTTTATACAATTATAAATCAATTTGATAACAAGAAAAGTATTTATGAGGCAAAATGAAAATAAAATGTAAATTAAACTGTTATGAAATATATAATTATGTTATGTTCATATATATATATATATATATATATATATATATATATATATATATATATATATATATACGTTAAGGCTACCATTGGCAATTATTGCCCAAAAAAGTTTAACCTCTATATACTAATGAAAAATATTTTGATTCAGGTACGTGTTTATTAAGTAAAACACATTGATATGTAACAAATAGATAGTGTTATATAATCCTATGTACCTAGTTGGATGCTGATTAACTCAATAACCAGTTATCTGAATTAATTGGTATACCTACATATATTAATTAGATATTTTGGAAATTTATTGACAAGCGTACCTTAAGTTATATGCGATGGTGTAATACGGTCTGTTTTGTTAACGCCTGGTGATTTCAACCGCTAGGGGTTAGTTTAGCAAGACTTATGAATGTAGGTAAAAATGCATATAGCTTATTATGTTATTGTTGTTATATTTCTCGTTGTTGTACTATTCATCGTCTTGTTTTCTGGGCTGAAATTTGTAGATGTAGCTGCCGTTTTATTTTGGTTAAATGTGTGTACATACATACATAAGCATATATGTATATATACATACAGATATATATATATATATATATATATATATATATATGTATATATATATATATATATATATATATATATATATATATATGTATATATATATATATATATATATATAAATATATATGCATATATATATATATATATATATATATATATATCTATATATATATATATATATCTATATATATATATATATATATATATATATATATATATATATATATATGAGTGTGTGTGTTTATAGGTGTGTGAGCGTGTGTATATTCTGATGTTCGCTTCACGTTCTTTGGTTATTTCAACCGTACTCCGGTATATGAAGTACTTTTTGGCACGTTTGTTGGGATATTTTTTCGCATGAGAGCTCATTAACGTTTCGCTTCGCTAAGTGCACTGTACACTCGCATTTATTGAATATTGTCCATGAGTTTTCTTCGTTGCTGAATAAGTCTACACAACTAAACAACACATAACAAAATAACAACAACAAAATAAAACATATATAAAATAACTGCCGCAAAACCATAACTCATAGCAATATTTTAATTAAAAAAGTCGTGTCTTCCGTTAAAACGTAAGATTAGTGGTCTGAGCACTAGAATGCTTTTTATGTAGTTGTTCTGCCAAAGTGTAATTCCACCGTTACGTTAGGTGTTAGCAACCAACAGCAAATAGTAGCCTACCTGCCTGCTTGCCTGGTTAATACAGAAGTGCATCTACGTATCTGATCTCAACTAATTTGCACCAAAGGTATATTCCAGGAGCACTATTAAGCATTGAACCTCACAAATTGTGTATGCTCGCTCGGCTATTTGTTGTTGATTTTTTGCTTAAGCTCATACACAGGCAGACGACGATCGGCATTCGTATTCGTATGGCGGGTATTCTTCTAATTCGAATTATCGCTAATCGAGCATGAAGCAAATATTAAAGCAATTAATTGAAACTTAGTACATTAAACAAAGCAAAAATACATATATTACATCAACTAGAAGATTTCCATACATCAAATCAAATATCGCGTGATTACAAAAACAAATATGAATTTCAAGTTAATAATAAATTCAAACATATTTAATTGATATAAAAATACCGAAATAGTTGTGAATATTATATAATAAAATTAATAGATATAAAACCAACAAACCCGCCGTAACTCCATTAATAATAATAATAATAATAATAATAATAATAATAATAATAATAATAATAATAATAATAATAATAATAATGTATGTGATTGTGATTTTAAGGTTTGATGCAAATAAATATCGCTAATTATACGTACATATACCCCATATAAAAATACACAAATTTCGGAAAACAGAAATAATACAAAGTTTGAACTAAAGAAAAAGCATATTGCAGGTATTTAGAAATGTTCTTTTTTACACATAAAATTAAAATACTTATTTTAAAAAAAGTCTACCTTCAAATATATATATATACCCAGAGTACGAATATTTTATGTAAAAATAACAGAAAAATTAACAATTAATATTTATATGTACATACATACACAATATGTATGTAGTATATAAACGCTAAGCACATAAATACATTTTACATACATACATATACATATATGTATCTTGTAGTTTCATATGGACATACATATGTGTACGTACATATGCATACATGCTATTTTTTAAAATATACCTACGTATTTGTATGTATAAATGAATCATATATACACACACCTTACAACTCAAGTGTTTACAAATAAATTCATAAGTTAAAAAATTATTTAAGTTTCTTGTTACTTAAATTCTCACGACCAACAAATAATACGCAAAACCAAACCAAACAAAATAAAAAAAGTTTAAATTAAAACAAAATAAAATAAATAAAAATAATAATCATATATCTGTATATTAAATCAAGGAAAAAGTTTGAAAAAAAAATTTGTCAAATGATGATGCTAACAACAGAACACATCATGCATGGCCATGCCTCATCGGTTAGCCAAAGTGCATTATTTGGTTGTTCCACAGCTGGTCATAGTGGGATCAATCAATTAGGTGGTGTGTATGTAAACGGTCGACCACTGCCGGACTCTACACGTCAGAAAATCGTTGAGCTAGCCCATTCGGGTGCTCGTCCCTGTGATATATCACGTATTTTACAAGTTTCCAATGGCTGCGTTAGTAAAATTTTAGGCAGGTGAGTGCTGAAAACAGTTAAAAAAAACAAACATTTCAAGGCATGTTTCCGTTTCAACTGTCAACTGTGTACTTTTTCTATTCCAGTTTGGTACGAAATATGTCATGAATAAAATTATTCATATTAGTTTCATACGTATGTACACGGATATGTATGTATGCAGATGCAATTGCTTCTAAGTTAATTTAAAATTTAGTAAAATTCTATTTCCGTAATTGACGCTGATTTGATTCGGTCTCCCAACAACATCAACAGTAAACAAGTTATTAGATCTTAAGACGCTTTAGAAAAATTGACTCCGAGCAACTCATACATATAAGAAAATACTTTACTGTCACATTTAACAGGCATTTCATTTAAATGCGTCCACAATGCAATTATAAGCCAACTGGTCAATTGAGTCAACATGTAAGATATGTATGTATGTGTGAGCCACCAGCGGCTCAATATTTGATTCAATTCCATTTGGTATTACCTTGACTAACATTTAAAATTGTTCTTTTAAAACATTAATCCATTCAAGAGAATAAACCTAGTAAGCTTAAAAAACCGAAAACACAATTAAGCATGCATACTTACATTCATACATATGCAAATATGTACTTACATAAATATACAGTATGTATATAGGTACAACTAATTCTGTTTTTACTTAAAAACGATAAAGTGTCCGATAAAATCCTACTTTTAACTAACTTTAAGTTGTAATAATGGCCCTTAAAAATATAAGATAAAATAGACTGTTGATGATTTTTATAAACAAAGTTTAATTTTATTGGTAATTCATGTATATTTTTGTTTGTCTTATAGAGTTCAACAAAAAAACTTAAAAACCAAAATCATAAAGTTTTAACGTACATACTATACATATGTTTACAAACTTTTATGTATGGTACATATTATGTAAATAAAATATTTTTACAAAACTTAAAAAATCAGTTCGCTTTAAAAAGTCTTTAAAAAATCGCATGTGTGCATAGTTAATTTTCTTTTGTTTTTAATCAACAAGAAAAATAAAATTGTTTTATTATTAACAAGAACAATTATTAAAAAAAAGTTGGTATGGAAGATTATACACATAGATGACGAGTAAACTGAAGAATCTGAATCAGATTGCCTTGGATCATATGAGGTGAAAAAATCGGAAACCTTGTTTTTTATCAAATTTGTATTTCCTAAAGAGCTTTTCTTCTAAATTTTCGAAATCGAATTTTTCGTTTTTTTAAGAGTGTGAAAAGCTTTCACAGCCTCTCTGTGGCTAGGAATCTCCACATTATTAGATTCTTCACTTTGATCGTCAACAGGTTCCAGATTTTGATCTTCAGAATTGTCTCTCCATCCATTTTATTTTAAAATATCAGTTTCAGTGAGATCACCATAACATTCTATGTTATTATCATATTCTAAAACCGAATTCAACTCCGTTTCTGGAATCGGTGGTAAATCAATTACTTCTTCTATATCGATAGGTTCTTCCAAGCTATTTATGAAACCAGCTTTTCTAAAGCAATTTTGAATTACTGTAGGTGTTACCAGCCATCATGCTCTCTATACTATTTTAAGGGCTTCTAAAACAGTCACACTTTTTGAAAAATTATCAATTGAAATCCCTGCCTCCAAAGCCAATAACTTTAAAATTTTTAATTACACCCTGATCTAAAGGTTGGGTTAAGAAGGTTGTATTTGGTGGCAAGTAATGTATAGTTATGTGTTGAAAAATAAAATTATCTGGAATTTTATGACAACTAGCGTTGTCAACAAAAAGTGGAATGTTCTGTTTTAGGCTTTCATCGAAATCGTTCAAAATTTCAGTCCATATGGAGCTACTCATCCAGGCATTTTTTTGACCGTAATATGGAATCGGAATAACTTTTCCTCTAAAGTTGTGTCGTTTTTTTGATTTTCCTATAGCATACAGACGCTTATCAGACCCATTCCAATTACACAAAAATAGCAAAGTTATTGGCAGTTTTGATATTTTCCCTCGAGACACTCCCTCGCCTTTCGAAGCAAATGTACCTGTAGGCATTGCTTTATAAATCAGTCCTTTTTCATCTGCATTATACCTGGAAAGAATGCAGATCTTTGACTAAATCTGGTAGCGTTGAATTTGTCCACTCTGCACTAGCTGTGTAATCTGCATTTGCCTTTTCACCACTAATTTTTCGAAAATAAATGGTTTCATTGGTTTTCCAACGTTGCAGCCAACCAGCGTTTGCCTCGAAACCTTCTACTTCATGGGCCCACTGATGGTTGCATTTTTGAACCTCATATCTTTAAACCACATTGAAACTGCTGTCACCATGTTATGCTGTCCTGACTTCAAGCGTTTCCGATTGGTGTTTCCATGATGGTCGCGAATAGCTTCGAACTTTTGTTCATATTTTAAACTTCGCGAAATTGTTGAAATATTAACATTTGGGGGATTTACACTGTAGTCTTAAAGTCATAAGTCATAAAATAATAGCACGAAAAATATGACTAGTGTGAACAACCCGTCATAACTTAGTATGCTATATCAAACATCGATCAGCTGATAAGAAAACAACACATTTGTAATTAGATGTTATCAAAGCAAAAGATAATTGTAATAAAGTTGTTTGAAAATGCCAAAAAGTCTAAAAACTCCATTTCTTTTTTAAATTATTAAATGTGTCTTCTGGTGCACAAGAATATCTAAATGAATTTGTATGTATAAACTAAAACAGTGGCTGCCAGCTACTGTTAGGTTAAGCGAGAAAACTTTTTCAATATATTTAGTATTTGCAATTTAAGTTAATATCACACTATCGGCGCAATATACCGGTTTTCGTCTCCTCACTGCAATAAAGTCATAAGTACTAACCCAAAATTGCATTATTTCCTAATTAATTCTGGAATAAGCTTTATTAACAATACAGTGTGGTGCAATTATTTCCTTATATTTCAATTAGTTGAGAAATAAGGCAAATTTAGGTTAATACTTATAACTTCAATTCAGTGACCCTACGAAAATCGGTACATTGCGTCGATAGTGTGATCTTAGCTTTAGTTATCTTTTAATATTTTTTATGTTATAAAAATGTGATTTAATGTACAGACATATAGGTATGAATAATTTTTTGCCGTCTTTTAGTCGTGAATCATATATATGTAAGTAACGGCGTCAAACATATACTATCGCCTAAAGATTTTCTTCCGTTCGACTCAGATCTGTAGAGCTATTTTATGACATAACAAAAACATACCCGAAAGAGTGCTATTATTTTATGACTTTTTTGTATGCAGCACAACAAAACTTTTTTAAACTGGTCTAAAATATTATGACTTTATGACAATATGACTAAATAGCACGAAGTGTGAATACCCCAATTATATTTTTCAGCGAGGCTCTTCCGACAACAGCCGGCGTTAAAGGAGTCCATAAATTTCAGCTTTTCTTTAACGCTCAATGTGTGATTTTTTGAACTCATGGTTATCTGAATGCAAAACATTCAATTTGTTAATTTTTACTCAAAAGTATTTTAAAAATGTATGCATTTTACTTACAAAAAACCAAATTTTCTTCAGCAAACGAGCGATTGACTTAAATTTGTTTTCGTTTCTCTTTTGATCTGTCTTTCCACACATACCAGCGTTGTAATTTTAGGTACCTTTTTACACATACCAGTAATGTAATTTTACGTTCCTTTTATTACTTTTTGTAGAAAAATGTGTTTAGGTGTAAATTAACTATTTTAGTTGTGCATATACATATGCATACAAAGTTGTACTAAAATTGTTTCTTGAGGCTTGGAATTATTACGCACTTTTTTTTTTTTTAGGAGTAGGACCAGCACTCAGGGGATGTCCCCTATATATGCAATGCATTGCGCTGGAACTGAAAACGAGGGGATAGTATTGAGGGGACAGATTAGGAAAGATGAGAAGACAGACAGTTGTTTTTTTTTTGTAGCTATTTCAACCTTTTACATCGCCGGCTAATTTTTGCTACAGGGCCGACGAAGGTGGGTGCTGTTACTCTGCTTTTAGTACATGATTGGGTCAGTCGCTGCCAGTAATTGTCCAGTGATCAGTACTATGCCTTCATCACTGAAAACAGGCTGGCAACAACTAACATAACCACGCACTAATGCTGATCAGAAGAATTCAACACAATATTTCATGACTCAGCTGGGGCTCGAACTCAGGACTCTCCGCTTCCTAGTCTCGTGTTCTACTACTTCAGCCAATAGCACCCACATTATGCATTTTTTGCATTAATCCGTGTTGCACTTATCCGTGCATTTTTACATGAAAAAATATAAAATAGGCTTATGGCTTCGAAACACGTTGCACTTAAGCTTTTAGCATTTATGCGTGTTGCACTTACCGATTTTTACTGTATTTATGAAATATCAGGTAAAGTAAGATAATTCCACGTACATATTTTTACACACATACATATTTTAATAAAACAAAACACAATAGAAACTACAGTTTATTTGGAAAGAAGTATAAAAATCATAAAACTTAAAAAATATATGGACCCGTTTTGTAAATCGAATCGGTTTAAACTCATTTGAATTTAATTTCTTCGATAGATGAATATTTCAAAATATTTTTTAGACTTTTTTAATTTTTCTGTTACATATGGCTCCAAATATCACATCTGAAAGAAAACTTTATTATATGATTTTAAGAACATATTCAGTAACATTATTTATTTTGGAAATCGTACGATATCAAATCGGTTTAAAAAAGCCGATACAATTATTTTTAATCATCACTTTCTGATCATCGCATTCGTATACGAATGCTCAATTGCCGGTGGCGGTTCAGTGATTTTGATCACAAATTCCGCTATTAATCCTGGACTTCCAGATTTTATAAGACTGTTATGTAATTAAGGAAAATTACCCATTAATAATTTCAGTTCACTTTAAAATTTCGCAGTTCTCTCATTAGGATCATGGTGGAGAATATGATCGTCCCAGTTAGCTGGCATTTGGAGTCCTCTTTAATACGAGTTCATTGAATGTAGAAACCAGAGTACTGCAACAAGTATGATCGGGCCGACTTAATCACTAAAGTAGAATTTTAAGAACAAATCAAACAAGTGTTATCAAATTTTATACTTATAACATGTACAAATCATTTCCAACATTTGATGCGAACTGAAGTATGAAAAAAAAATTTTGTTTATACACAGTTTGTTTCTTGCAGGGCGGCTTTAGAGAGGCTAGGCAACTCTTTATATAATATATAAAATTTTATACTAATCTCAATTTTAAATTAATACTTATAAAAGAAGTGTTTCTAACTGATTAAGTAAATAATTCTTGACGTGGGTTTTAAAAAGTGATATATTGATATATTCTGCGTAAATTTAAAGGCAATTTGTTATATTCTTGTGGTTCAGCATATGTGATTCTTTGCTTTCTCAATTCCAACCCACACCTACTTTAGCTTATATTGTGTGACTGCCGTGTTTCCCGCCTTGTGATATTTACATTCCTACTGAATTGTATTTCATGTTGTGAATTTCTTTGTATCATTTTAAACACAAAAACAAGTAAAAGTGCTATATTCGGCTGTGCCGAATCTTAAATACCCTTCACAGATGTAATTCTTCTTTCTTTCTTTCTTTCTTGCCAAAACAGAAAGTAGGTTTAATTAAAAAATTAAAATGATGTTATCTGTTACTTTTATATTTAAGAAAACGTTTAAATTTTTCGGCTAGGAAGCTAAGTGTTTGGCTTTTCTTATATCTAATACCTATGAACGTCTTTCAAAAATATGAAATATGTTTAAATTACAAACAAAACAAAAAATCCGTTTCATGTACCCCAAAAAGTTCTAATTGTCCAACCGTAGAATCGTTTTTTAGATTTTGTTGGTTTTTAATACCAGTTTACTTCTTTCTGATGTATAAAGTAGGTATAATTCATCATAAAAATCAACAAATAACAAATAAAATGGCTGCTTTTATGAATCGGAAAATGTCGATTTTCCAACCCTGGAAACGAATTTTTAATTTTTTAATACTAATTTAATTTTTTCTGATATATAAAATAGCTTTAATTCACTAAAAAACAAAATTTGGAATTTATGTATGTACCTTTATATACCAAAAATATTACAATTTTCCAACCCTGGAACCGAATTTATAATATTTTGATACTAGTTTCATTTTTTCTGAAATATCTAATAGGTTTAATTCACTAAAAGCACAAAATTTTGAATTTATGTATGTACTATTATGTACGAAAAATAATTCGATTTCCCAACTCTGGAATTTTTATTTTTTTACCAATGCAATTCTTAGTGAGGTGTAACATAGTTTTACTTGACAAAAAAATTAAAATTTTTAAACTTTTTGGTCACTTTCATGTACCATAAAATGTATCATTTGTCCAACCCTGGAGTCGAAATTTTGATTTTTTAAGATTTTAATACCAATTTTGTTCTTCCTGAATTATAAAACAGCTTTAATTAGAAAAAAAACGTCAATTGCCTTTTTGGTTATTTTTATGCAGAATAACTATATCATTTTCCCAACCCTGGAAACGAAATTTAAATTTTTTTACCAATGCAACTTTTAATTAGGCATGAAATAGTTTTATTTAAGAAAAACTTAATATTTATAACCATATAGGTTATATATATAGTTCTAATTAGTAAAAAACAACGTCAATTGCCTTTTTGGTTACATTTATGTTAAAAAAAAAATTTCAATTTCCCAACCCTGGAGCGAAATTTAAATTTTTTTGAAATTTTCTTTATCAATGCAAATCTTCATGAGGTATAAAGTAGTTTTGTTTAAGAAAAACTCGAATTTTGCAACCATTTTGGTTATAACATGTACTACAAAATATTGCACGTACCAAAAAAAAATTTAATTTTCCAACCCTGGAAAAGAAATTTTAATTTTATTTTTGTTTGTTTTTTTTTATCAGTGCAACGCTTCTTGAGGTATAAGGTAGTTTTAATTACGAAAAATTGCAAATTTTTTACCATTTTGGTAACTTTTATGTACCATAAAATATTGCACTTGTCCATCCCTGGATTCGAAATTTTATTTTTGAATTTTTGATACCAATTATGTTCTTCCTAAATTATAAGACAGTTTTAGTTAGCAAAAAACAAAATATAAACATCATTTGCTGCCTGTTTGATTACTTTCATGTATAAAAAAAAATTCAATTTCCCACCCCTGGTAGCAATATTTGAATTTAAAATTTTTGATTTTTTTTTTGGCTAATGCAAATCTTCATGACGTATAAAGTGGTTTTGTTAAAGAAAAACTTGAAATTTTTAACAATTTTAGCTACTACATGTACTACAAAATACGGAATAGGCCGAAAAAAAATTTTTTAATTTCCCATCCCTGGAATTTTTTTTATTTTTTTAGTTTTTAATAGACCATTGAGGCTCCCCAAAGCACGAAGTAGGTTTAATTTACAAACATTAAAAAAAATAATCGATTTTTGGTATAAATTTTGCGTCGAGAAATAGGTGTAGGCTTCCCAGCTCTGTAACCATACTTTGGATCTTTCTGAATTTCAATAGCAGCCTATTTAAGTTCATTTCCAATCCAACGGTCCAAGACCTAGATCTTCTGGGGGCTTGGGAAAACCGATTTCACGTACAGACGGACGGACAGACGGACATCGCTCAATCGTCATGGCTATTCATAAGGATCCAGAATATATATATACTTTATGGGGTCCCATGTGCATATCGAAGAAATTACACACGGAATGACAAACCTATATATACCTTTTCACTTTTTTGTGAAGGGTATAACAAGAATTTTTTGTTTATATAGTCCCCGTATAGTTAAAATATTTGTTGCATAGAACTTATATAAATTTACAGTTGAATATTTTAATGGAAGATTAAATACTATTTTTAATGCTTTATTTTGAGTAGCTTGAAGTGATTTGAGACTACTGTTTTCCAGACAACCGTATATAAAGGGAAGATATGTTAAAAAAGAATGTATCAAAGACTGGTAAATAAGCAATATTGCATCAATACTTAACTTGTTTTTAAATTTATAAAGAATACCAATTCCAGATGACATTTTAGTTTTCAATAAATTTATATGTTCATCCCAAGCAGCTTTACCATATTTTTTTCAAAAAACTTGTCATTCCAGAAAAAAAGCTTTTCTTAATAAAAAAACTTTTTCTTTAAATATGTCAAAATAATAAACGAAAATACAAAATTAGATTTAATTTTTATTAAAAATATTTTATTAACAAAAAAACGTACTTTTCTAACTAATACAAAACATGAAAAACATTTTATACATAATATGTACCTATACATATATTAAACGTTATACACATAATTAATAATAAAAAATAAAATTATATACACTGACGATGAAGGCATTTCAAAAACAGCTGTTCTGATCTGCTGTGTAAGTTGAATAACTAATAACTGATGTTGACTTTGCTATGTGCCTTGGAATATTTATCATGTCTTTCTGAATTTAAAACAAAATTCACAACGATTTAAAATAATTACAGCGTCATTGTTTTTGGTGGGAGTAAAAACAAATAAACATTGTTGTATAAAAAGGGAGTGAAAAATATAAGGTCGTTTCATTGTATAATGTGCATTATATCATCGTCAATCCATATATTCATAAAATTAACTCCAAACTTTAAGTTATTAAATAAAAACTTGAAAAAACTGCACATAATTTAAAAACTTTTTTGCATCTCAAAAAACTTGCAAAAAAAGGAAAAACTTGGCAAATGGCAACGCTGATCCGAAGCTTAATTTCTATTAAGTTCCATGCGCAAATATTTAACCTTCTCTGATTCGGACATTTCGTTACCATCAATGTGAGCTATAAAATCTTGATCATGTCTTGAAGCATAAGATCTAAACTAAACTTACTATTTTCGTTTTTGATGCGTTTAAAACAAGTCAATATGATTCAGCAATCATATTGTTAAATATGCATTTTAATACCCTAATTATGATTGATTTTCTCAATAAAAGAATTTTGGACGTTATACCATCATAACCGCGACTCTTGTTGTATTTTAAATTATTCAGGACGCATTCTATTTCTTCATCAGCTACTCTTTGTTGTGCATGATCTGATTGCAATTAAACGAAAAACACTCGAGCCACTTAAAAGTAAGTAAGAGGCTGGTAGAAAAATATGAAAACATAAAAAAACTTCAGATGTGTGTTATACTATCTATTTAACATGGGCATTTTTTGATTTCATCGAAAGAAAAAACATATATGACAATGCAATGATAGTATTTGAAATATGTAGGTACATATGTACGTATAAGAAACACTTAACAGATTAAAATAAAATTAACAAGCAACATCTACATAGGTGTGAAATATTGAAAATGTTGTACCTCTGTTTCATAAGTGTAAATTTTTTAATGCTAACGAAGCTGTGCATAATTTTCGGAAATTCACATTTTTGAGGAAAATCACAGTTAATAAAATTTTCAAAAAAGGAGCCCTCTTATAGCACCGTGGGAAGAAATCTTCGAGTGGAAAATTACTTTAAGAAGTGGGTAAAACACCTGTTCTGCTACCAACACGTTGCTTTTGATGCAAAATGAGTTTCATACACATAACGACATAGTCAGAACATTCATGTTCGCACAAACAACAAGTGAATAAAACTGAATGTTTGAAGCGAACGGTTAAGTAAAGGAGTGTTTTTTTTCTTTTGAACAAAATCGATTAGATCATACAAATCAATGTGCCTGATTTTGTATACTCGAAAATTTAGCACTTGTTGCAGATGTCTGGTTAGAACTTCCCCTGTTTTTATTGTGTTGTTTTTCGAAACACCGTATAGTGCGTGTCTGTGTTAAAAATCTTAAAAATTTAGTACAAAAAACGTCTTCCCGATAAAAATACATATGCATATTATTAAAGTATCGCGTTAAATCAAATTAAGCCGCATAAAAACAGAATGACATATTTATTTAGGATCGTGTTAAACTAAGTCCGATTAAAAACAGAATTAGGTGGATATCTATTCTGAAAAATACGACCATGTAGTGCAAGTTGCATGGCAATCAATCTACCGCTTTAAAAGAATATGAAACAGATTAAAACTCTCTCGTTTGTTTCAGTTTTATAATGCATAGAAAACAACATAATTTTTATATTATACATTTGTCTTTACACTGGAATAGTCAGCCGGCTTCTAGAAATTGGGGCTTATTTGTTAAAAATAACATCCACACACACTTACATACATACATATATAGTACATGCACATGTAAGCATGTGGGTACACTCTAAAACTTTTGCTGGAATTTACGTTCATATTTTGCATAAATTCCTGTTGTAAAAATTTTGTTGTTTAAAATTACGTGAATTTTGATAGTACAGCAAAAAAATTAATGAGAAATTAACATAATTTGTCCTATTTTAAACAAAGTACTAATTATTATGTCAAAATTGTCCCCTTTTAAGCAAGTGTGTTTAAAAATGTGTTCATTGTGACTTAACAATACGAAAAATTAACAATTAATACGAAAAATTAAACATATCTATCCAAAAACACAACACTTAATGCAATAATCACAACTTTTTTATAAAGAAGAAGCATTAGAGAGATTTTGGTGTGTTTGTTTTCAAGATGCGGAAAAATTTCAATAATTATATGATGTTGACTTGCCTTTGTGCCTTGGAATATTTATCATGTCTTTCTGAGATTTAAATTAAAAATTTCGAACAATTAGCCTATAGAATCTTAATTCAATTTAATATAGCAATATAAAATGTTCGTTAAAATTCTTACTACATTCAATAATTATAATTCTTATGTAGTGCATTTTATATAATATAATACCTCATTTAAAATAAATATTTTTATTTTAGTTTATATTTTACATATGTACTATGTAGGTACATTAACAAGCAATGAAATACTAAATATTTAATTTGTTTTTACGTAAGTTTTTATATCTTTTTTAAAATAAATATAATATTAAATAATAATTGTACAAGTGCATTTTATTTAATTATATACGATTAATTTTTAAGATTATATGTATACCTAAAATAGGGGGAAACTAGTCACAATATGTTCAAAAGTATTACACATCTTTTGGTCAATATTAAACATATTTTGTTCAAAAATCCACAAATTGTTTGAAATTATATGTTGTGTAATTTTAGGTCAATTATATTCGGTAAAGTATTGCCGACTATTATTGACGTAAATTTCAACAAAAGTATATGTGTGTAGGAGTACATTTGTATTGACGGTTCCATGTAGAATGCCCTAACCCGCATATATTCTGGAATTGAACTTTTGAACATTTAAATAGCTATAAAGTTGAATATTTAAATAGTTACAAAGTTTTCAGACCCCTTTAAGTTCGACTTAATGTTTTAGTACTTATCGTTCCTTTAAAGCCATGGCCATGTTTTTTTATCTTGGACCAGCACCCAAGGGATCGGCCCCACAGATCCTGTGCATTGCGCGGGAACTAGAAAGGAGTTGATAGTATTGCGAACACAGATGAAGAAAGATGAGAAGGTATAGAACTTTTTATATCTACTTTGATTTTTACTTCGCCGACTAATTTCTGCTACAGGACCGACGAATTTTCATTCGGCGCATTCTTTTCATTTTTATTTGCCATATATTTTTATATAATAAAAATAGTTATACTACAGCTGATCAAAAAATTTACACACAAAATGCTTTGCAACTGATAAACAAAGTGTATTCTATTACTAAATGCTTTGGAACTCCTTCATAGAGTCCAACTACAATTTTACTGAGGGAAATAAAAAAATAAGATGAAATAAAAATCAAACAATTTGAAAAATAGGTTTACAAGAGAAGTACAAGAATTCATAACATATTACTGATATTTTAACAGCAATTGAATTGGATATCGCATGTGCTAAACACGTTTAAAACAATTCTCTGCAAAAATCTTTGAGCCATGTTTTTGTCAGTATATAGACTATTGTAGATCGTAAGTACTACGTTTTTGTAGAAAAATAAAATTTTGAATTTTTAAAGTATACTTTGCTTATGACTATTATTGTGAGCATATCAAATATAATATGAACAACTTAAAGTATATTTTTTAATACAGTGAACTCGTAGAAAATAATTTTTACCAAGGACGTTCACGATTCCGACTGGAGTTTTCTTTATTAATTTTTGTATATATAATATGTTTTAACAATAATGTAGTTTGATTAATCTGGCATTGACTAAATATTTTTTATTTTGATATTATTAATATTGACTGCAATACAAAACTTGTGCTACTCCTTGCATTGTATCAATTATGTCTTTGTATTTAGTAATTGAATGCCTGTGGTAATTCCCACGTGAAATTTCACTTGTATCTGATACGATTAGCATGAAATTATAAAAAGAAATAAAGAGACTGTATAGAAAAGTAAACGGCGCCAGCACCTAAATGTAAAACTTGTGGCACAAGGATATTAGACGCTGACTTGGCAGCTGAATGCAATATTTGCGAAACCTGTTTCCATTTTTCGTCAGCATTCCAGCTGATTTTGCTGCAGAGATGAAACAAGATTAACAAGTAGTTAAGAACGAAATTGAAACGTCAATTTCTTCTATGGAAAGTCTGAGAAGCGACATTCAACAATGTTCGAACCGACAACTATGCCAAAGATTGATCGTTTAGAAAATGCAAATAACAAGCTACATCGTGTTATTACGCGTGCAGATATCGTAATGGCTGGGCTGCTATTTGTACACGTTACAAAATAACAGCTGATTCCAAACACTTTAACCATTGTATTTTAGGGTAGAAAGTCAACCATATTTAACAGTATTGGCATGATGGATAATCTCATGAAGGAATACTTTACAGATCCTAATTTAAAGTTAAGCGAACTATTAAATGAGGATATCGCTTCGAGGGTATATCTTAGCGCAACCTCACTGCTGCAGCTGACAAACTGCAATCGCTATGCCATATTCTATGTAAGACAAACAATTAACCTGCTTAAACTACTGACTCGTGATGAGGCCTTGGCTCATGAGTTTCATGATGGTCATGAACGTACGATTAATTCCGCATGAGGATCTGAATTAAAAAATTCGTCTGTTTCTTAATATATTTTTATGTAACTATTGAGATTGAAATTTTTCAAAAAATCCGGAAGCTACTACACTCTAAAACACTTTTGTTGAAATTTACGTCAATAATAGTCGGCTACACTTTACCGAATATAATTTACCTAAAATTACACAGCATATATTTTCAAACAATTTGTGGATTTTTGAACAAAATATGTTTACTATTGAACAAAAGATGTTTAATACTTTTAAACATATTGTGTCTAGTTTCCCCCTATTTTAGGTATATATATGTTTAATTTTAATCCTACATAATTAAATAAAATGCACTTGTGCAATTATTATTTAAAGTTATATTTATTTCAAAAAAGGTATAAAAGCTTACGTAAAAACAAATTAAGTATTTAGTATTTCATTACATATTAATGTACATAGAACATATGTAAAATACAAACTAAAATGAAAATATTTATTTCAAATGAGGTACGAGTATTATGTTATATAAAATGCACTGCATAAGAATTATAATTATTGAAATTTTTCCGCATCTTGAAAACAAACATTTAAACCCATTGCATTTTTCATCTCTATGGCTGTATGCAAATGTTATGTTTTTAAACATTGAAATTTGTTTTCACAAACTTTTTTTTATAAATATTTTAATTATGACTTGTATCTATTTTTCTGCACAGAAAATATCACGCCACATGCTATGATATAAAAACTATCTAATGCTTCTTCTTTATGAAAAAGTTGCTATTATTACATTAATTGTTGCATTTTTGGATAGATATGTTTAATTTTAAACATTTTTCGTATTGTTAAGTCACATTGAACACATTTTTAAACACACTTGCTTAAAATGGAACAATTTTTACATAATAATTAGTACTTTGCTTAAAATAGGAGATATTATGTTTATTTATCATTCATATTTTTTCTCTAGGATCAAAAATCACGTAATTTTAAACAACAAGATTTTTTCAACAGGAGTTTAAGCAAAATATGAACGTAAATTCCAGTAAAAGTTTTAGAATGTAGTCTTACCACGTTTTACAAAAAATCGATCTTTCAACAGATCTCAACGTTTTGAGTCCCCAGGAAGCTCTCTTGACTACTCATAGTGTTGTGAAGCATTATCGAACATCCCTCCTACATTACATTGCACTAATTTGTTAGCGCAGCAGTAATGTACATTCAACTTAAATACTGCTTGCGTTAACGAATGGTGCAATACTGTTGTATTATTTAGGTCAATAGAAAATAGCTTAAAGCAATATATTATATTATAGTTAATTTTAAAAAAGTATAAATAGCTAGTTCTAAGTTAGTTAAGTGACAGTTGTAGTAAACCAAGTTCCAATAAAGAACCTGCGAATCCCACGGGACCCTCCAGGTAAAAAGAAGTAACTATTGCCTTTTAAACTACACTACAACATTTGTCGCAGTCGGTATTCGCAGAGTATTGTTTGTTTAATATCTTTCAACAGAGAATAAGTACATATTCTGATATTGGAAAGCTATTTTAGCTCAATTCAATTCAATAGGTGCTTGGTATTTGTTGAAGGAATTCGTTGTTTCGTGTGTCAGTATTATTAACTCCTCAAGGTTTTAATTAGCTATTTTAGCTGCCTTCAGTTGTATAAATTTTATGGGCGAACTTTACGACGAACAAACTGCTCTTGGGATACAAATGGAACCAGTATACATGGTAAGTATTGGTAAAAAAAAAGTGTAAAAGCTACGAATGACCGTCCTTGCAAGAGTCATTATACAGCAAAATGAAATTTTTTTTAGTATGGGTATTTAAATTAGAGTAATAGGAATATATATATAAATGGCATAGTTTTTTTTATTAGTTAGGAAGAAATTTATATATGGAGGATTTAAAATTAGAATTGAAAAAAACGCAGATGGAGACTAGAGAAATTTCGGAGCGAGTGTGGAATTTAATTAAGTATATCAATAATACAAAGGAGTATATAGAGTTAGTAAATCATAAGGTGCGAAGCCAGGGAAATATAAGTGAGTTCGAAAAGATTGATATTTTATTGGAAGAGTTACAAGTGTTACAGGAACATCAGAAAAATTCAGTTATATCTAAAGAAATAGAAGAATACGTACAAGTGAACAGGATCTTGAAGCAGCAGAACGAAAGCTTGAAGAAAACCATAGAAGAAGCCGAACAACAAATTCAAGACAGCGAGCAAGAAAAGCAAGCGTTTAAAGAGCTCGCGCAACACGTTAGCACTAGGTTGACTCCAGAACAGCTGCAGAAATTCGTTGAGAACAGGAAAGTTGTTGAGGAAAAAACTCAGCAAATTGAGACGCTAAAATTAAAAATACAAAAGTTGCAGGGGGGAACTACGAAAATACTTTTAGTTAACAATTCTTCAAATACTACCAATATGACAAATTTTACGGAACTTTTGAAAAATATATCTCATGTCGTGCCGGTATTCTATGGAACGGAGGGGCCCGAACTTACAACTGAGATAAATAAATTTATTGAAGGATGTATGATAGCAAAGGATAAACTAGGTGAACCGGGTAATGTTGTTGACATAATCAAATGCATAAAAACTATGCTCTTTGGAAATGCTTACTCGTATTTCCACAATAAGGAATTCACTACAATAGAATCACTGTGCATGGCTATTAAAGAGAAATTTATAAAAACTAAGACGCTAACGGAAATACAAGAATTGATCTTTAACAATAAGCAAAGTTCAACAGAGAGTGCATATGAATTTGGAGAAAGATTGGAAGGACTACTTAGAAATGCAACAGAGCTTATTGCAACACAATGGCAAGAAGTTTCTCATCAAAAATCTATGACAGACCATTGTAATCAATCAGCGGTAAGAAGCTACATAAGGGGTTTACGAGATCCCAAGTTAGTGGCAAAGTTCATCGGGCATGAAAATGACAAGTTGGCTCATCTACCAAAAATTACAAAGAATGCTCAAAATCTCTTAGGCACTAATACGAGATATCCAAATGTTATGACAGTGCAAGCCGACCCTTATTTGAGACGGTGCAACAATTGTTGAAAGAAGTACGACAACTGTCTTTGAACCAACAAACATATAACCAGCCAATGCCCAATAATAATGTACATCTTACCTCTATGAGTTCTTCAGGGTACTGCAGTTTCTGCAATAAACCTGGACATATGTTGAATGAATGTTATACTCAAGCCAGACGACAAGAACGGGCAGAATACAACTTTAGAAGAAACCCACAACCACATAATCCCAGAATCAATACTCAAAATTATGCAAGGCAAGAAACTCAAAATATAAGGCAAAATCAAATTAACAACAACGAGCAGCAACGTTGTTATAGATGCGGTCGACAGGGACATATTTCCTACAATTGCCCCGAAAACACAGACAACAATGGTAGCAACAAGAATAGAAATAGAAATGATAATACTACTGGCAATAGAAACAGGTACACAAACGGCAGACAGGATTCGGGAAACGGGTATCGGCCCAGTCACAACTAATTGACTGGAATGCCAAAACCCGCAGAAAAAGAATATATGAACAACATACTGATGAAAAAACATGTAGGAAAACACAACCGGTAGGCGATAAAGCTGAAAAACATGAGAATTTCAGCATCATAAATTTAGACATAAACAGCATAAATGTGACAGAGGAGGAAGATAATCAGCATCCGGAAATTAAAATGAATATCAAGATAAATAACGAGTTCCCAAATCGCAGCGAGAACTTGAACCAGCTTGTGGAAAGCCATCTCCAAGAACAGAAAACTCCACCCCCACCACCAGCACCGAGCACTCCAGCGCAACAAATTTAAGAGTTAGTCAATAGAAAAAAAATACACATAAATACATATATATCATAAAAAATAGCTTTAAAAATTGTACATAGAATAAGAAACTTCCGTTAGAAAAACATCATTGTATAGATGTTTTCTACCATTAAGGGGGGAGGGATGTTGTGAAGCATTATCGAACATCCCTCCTACATTACATTGCACTAATTTGTTAGCGCAGCAGTAATGTACATTCAACTTAAATTTTGCTTGCGTTAACGAATGGTGCAAACTGTTGTATTATTTAGGTCAATAGAAAATAGCTTAATTGCAATATATTATTTTATAGTTAATTTTAAGAAAGTATAAATAGCTAGTTCTAAGTTAGTTAAGTGACAGTTGTAGTAAACCAAGTTCCAATAAAGAACCTGCGAATCCCACGGGACCCTCCAGGTAAAAAGAAGTAACTATTGCCTTTTAAACTACAGTACAACACTAGGAGAGAGTCATAATTTAGTAATACACTACGTTAAAATACGCATATTTGTGGACACCGACAATGTTTTGAAGCAGTTGCAGAGCTGTTTTGTACAAGTGGTCAAATGGCAATCAGATCTATTTGGATTTTTCAATTCCAGTACTTTGGAAAGAGTCAAGAGGGTGCTGTTGACTGAAGTAGTGAACACGACGCTATGAATCGGAAAGTCCTGAGTTCAGCACCGCTCTGAGTTATGAAATTTTTTTTTTCAATACTATCCCCTCCTTTTCAGTTCCGGCGCAATGCATTGCATATGTAGGGGTCATCCAGGCGCGGATCCAGGGGGTGGGGCTCATGCTTGTTGTGTATTAAAATAACTTGTGTATTAAACTAAGCCCTCTTTCACACACATCAGGTATAATTGATCAGTTTTTCTTCAATTTTCTTTCGAACCTGCATTTACGTTCACACACGAAACGTCATGGCAAGTTTTTCTTCATTGCTGAACATTCATTTAATATATTATGGATAATAAAACAAAAGAAAATATAAAAACTGACAAGTACCGTCAAGTCTGTACACCTTTTCACGCTCTTCACCGCTCTCTCCTAAAAGATCACGACTTGACGAATCAAACCTGATGTGTGTGAAAGGGGTCTAACTCCCCTGCTTTGATTTTATTCAACGTCAACCACGGATGGAAAACATGATACAATTGTACTTTTTTTTTTGGCGCAATTAGACTTTGTTGGTACCGTGGTACTACCACGGCTAATTTGGTACAATTTACATATCTCAATCAGAAGCTTACACCTAGTTCATAAAAACGTTTTATGCTTGAAAATTTTTGTTAATTTCTCAGTAAATCAGTTAATAAACATAAAATATTTCTGTGAATTATACGATTACATAATCAAAGATTTTGTGCCAACTGTTGGCTGAAGTAGTAGAACACGAGACTATGAAACAGAGGGTCGTGAGTTCGAGCCCGCTCTGAGTCATGAAATATTGTGTTGAATTCTTCTGATCAGCATTAGTGCGTGGTTGTGTTAGTTGTTGCCAGCCTGTTTCAATGATGAAGGCATAGTCACTGATCACTGAACATAATTGGCAGCGACTGACACTATCATGTACTAAAAAGCAGAGTAACAGCACCCACCTTCGTCGGCCCTGTAGCAAAAATTAGCCGACGAAGTAAAAGGTTGAAATAGCTACAAAAAAAAAAAAAAAAAAAAAAAAATGTCTATCTTCTCATCTTTCCTAATCTGTCTCTTCAATACTATCCCCTCGTTTTCAGTTCCGGCGCAATGCATTGCATATATAGGGGTCATCCCCTGAGTGCTGGTCCTACTCCTAAAAAAAAAAAAAAAAAAAAAAACTTTTTATTACATACAGTTCGAGGGAAACGGTTCTTTAGACCCGAATCTTTCAAAATAGTGTCTTATGTCTGCAAAATTATGGCTCCTTTAAGTAACAGACTTACAAATATTTGCTATAATTTTTCGCAACAGAAACATTTTTCATCGTTAGGCTGCCTTATATTTGATTCAAAAACAATCACGTTGAAAAAGGGTATAATAATTGATTTCCAAATACCGAAAAAGTTTTCAATCAATGTCTCGTTGCCTCAATTTTAAACTACCAGAAAATTTATTATCTTAAGTTGTATGACTTTTTGAATAAAATTTAATCAACTGATTCCTAGATTTTTATGTATATAATATTTTGTTGTTGTATACTTGTGTAGAGAAGTTTTTGAACTTCTATTTATAGAAATATAAAAAAAATGGTACCGTCATGGTATGAAAAGTAAATTTTATTTAGTTAATTGGTACAAAACCAAAATAGCCCTTTTCCATCCCTGAAGTCAACTCTAGTTTGCATAAACACTTGAATAAAACATGTTCGATTACCAGATGGACAATTAAGCAAACGATGCGTTCGCTGATATGATACTGTTTTCATTCAACAATCTCTTTTGCTGCGTTGTCAAAAGAGAATAAAAACTTTCATGTATGATGTCAGTAAAAGATGTTCGATCTCGAGTCGTCTCACACGTACTTGTATGGAGCGTTCATCACTAATTTGTATCATTCTATTAGAAACATAAAAAAATCATTTATGTACATGTATTTATATGAAATGTACACAAGTTCACTTGTTTATTTAAATTTTGATCATTTAAATTTTAAAATACAGTCGAATCCGTTTTAGCGCAACACGCCTTACTGAAAAAAATCGGATTATTGAAAGCGATGCAAGTCCCCGCACGGATCATTTAAATTTTAAAATACAGTCGAATCCGTTTTAGCGCAACACGCCTTACTGAAAAAAATCGGATTATTGAAAGCGATGCAAGTCCCCGCACTGATTTTAAACGCAGCTAGTCTTATTCACTTCGCTTTAGCTAAATATCGCTTTATTGAAAATATCGTATTACTGAAAACCAAAAGCTAGCCCACAACTACGTTTTGTATGAAACTTACTTCGCTTTAGTGAAAAAATAAACAATAACAAATTTATTTATTAGAAATCGATTGCATAACTTAAGGCTGAAAAAATTGTGCATGTTTTGTCCGTTAAAAAATTAAATGGAAAAATGTATTTGTCCTTTTCGCTTTTACGATTTTCATTGTATTTTTCTATTATATAGTCAATGCAAGTGGCTAGACATTTTCGAGGAATTCGTGAAAAACTTCAACAACAAAATGAATAATTTTATGAATAATTTTTTTTTTTTAATAAAATTTTTACGTTAAATTGACGTAAAATAAATATACAGATTTGATATAAAAATTATTGTTTTACTGATTTTAAGCAGTACGCTTAACTGTAACAAGATTCAGTAATCCGAACTACGTTTTAGAGAAAAAATCGGATAACTGAAATTGTTTTTGGTTATTTCCAGTACTGTAAAAGCTAAACATTTTTTAATCGAATTTCCGTGATATTAGTACTTAGTCAAGCTTAGTCAAGTGTTTTTAAATACAAAACCGTAAAAAGTACATTATTTTTGCATTAAGTACAGTACTATCTCGATAATCCGGACACCATAAATCCAGACCATGTCCGTATTACTGGAGTGTCCGGATTACAGATAATAATTTTTTTACCTGCATACATACATAGTGCAAAGAATAAAAACTAAATCAATTTTATATTTATTTATCAAGTTTTTTATTAAAAAGAGAATATAGTTCAATAAATGTTACATTTATATGTAGTATATGAAACGAAAATTCATATATGGGCATTTCCAGAAAAAGGTCAACCATGAGAGAAATATTAAAACCGCGAAAAAAATTTTTCTTTTTCAAATTTAATTAGAGAACTGTCTAAATTTTTATAATTTATTAACTTAAAAATATATTTCCATTTTTATTTTGAGTAAATTTGTTTGCAAGATGTATGTTTTCTTACACTTTGCGTCTCTTTTTGTAATTTTTTCCTTTTGTTATTACTGACTCTAATAGTTTAAAAAAAAGTTGCAGAGATCTAGTAAAGCACGAATAACGGTTAAATTTCTTTAAAAATGAAAATTCCGGAATTATCTTGATATTTTATTATATTTAGTTTCTTTTACTTGAAATATGTATATTTTTTATTTATTTCAAATATGTAATAAAAAGAAAACACTAAAAAATAATTTTTGGAAATTATGTCCCGTTTGCAATGTCCCGTTTGCAATAGTTATAAATTTTTTTTTTTAATAATAAAAGCTATTGGAAAGGATTAACTTTATGAAGCAAGCTTTATTATTCTATTATATTTAAAAAAAATTTGCTCCTAAAAAATACGACTAAATTCGCTAATTTTTCAATTATTCCACATGCTGCCAAAAATGACTTCCATTTCTTGTCCCGTTTGCAACGCTATGTTTTTTTAAAGTATTTTGAGAATGTAAGAGTTGTACAATTTGCATTTTGCACTCAAAAATAGTGCTACTGAAATGCAATTAAACCGTTATAAAGAGCTTAAAAAATTTTTATGTTTTCATATTTTTTTTTTAACTTGAATGCGTACGAATGTCCCATTCGCAATCTTGGAAATGCCCATATGTATATGTTAGACATAAATTCTCTTAAAACAGCACTAGTTTTTTTAATATCGAACACGGTCGATTTTTTTTTTCGTCAAATTTGTCTGCAACACATCTTACTGATTTGCCTGTGACTAATTCATCCAATAGTTCACACTTCTTTTTTATTCTTAAACTTTTATGTGATCTCTTGCTATTACTATTCACCTTTATTGTGTTTAGCGTTTTTCGCCTTCAGATTCGACATTTTGTAATAGATTAAAGAACATTTTGCTTTCTGTCTTTAAGCAATTACAATTTGTCGACTTTTCAAGCGTTAAACGCCAAACACAATAGCGGTGATTGTTTTACAATGTCTAGTTATATAAAGAAATTTTTAAAAATATGAATAGCTTTAACTTTATTAAGTTTTGCGAACAAATGTCAACAAAAACACTCAAATAACTAAAGCAAAATTGTAAAAATTCCACGCGTAGACGGACGTTACGTTTACTACAGTAAAAAGTTCCGTTATTATACAAAGAATGTAAAAATAGTGTCTTATGTCTGCAAAATTATGGCTCCTTTAAGTAACAGACTTACAAATATTTGCTATAATTTTTCGCAACAGAAACATTTTTCATCGTTAGGCTGCCTTATATTTGATTCAAAAACAATCACGTTGAAAAAGGGTATAATAATTGATTTCCAAATACCGAAAAAGTTTTCAATCAATGTCTCGTTGCCTCAATTTTAAACTACCAGAAAATTTATTATCTTAAGTTGTATGACTTTTTGAATAAAATTTAATCAACTGATTCCTAGATTTTTATGTATATAATATTTTGTTGTTGTATACTTGTGTAGAGAAGTTTTTGAACTTCTATTTATAGAAATATAAAAAAAAATGGTACCGTCATGGTATGAAAAGTAAATTTTATTTAGTTAATTGGTACAAAACCAAAATAGCCCTTTTCCATCCCTGAAGTCAACTCTAGTTTGCATAAACACTTGAATAAAACATGTTCGATTACCAGATGGACAATTAAGCAAACGATGCGTTCGCTGATATGATACTGTTTTCATTCAACAATCTCTTTTGCTGCGTTGTCAAAAGAGAATAAAAACTTTCATGTATGATGTCAGTAAAAGATGTTCGATCTCGAGTCGTCTCACACGTACTTGTATGGAGCGTTCATCACTAATTTGTATCATTCTATTAGAAACATAAAAAAATCATTTATGTACATGTATTTATATGAAATGTACACAAGTTCACTTGTTTATTTAAATTTTGATCATTTAAATTTTAAAATACAGTCGAATCCGTTTTAGCGCAACACGCCTTACTGAAAAAAATCGGATTATTGAAAGCGATGCAAGTCCCCGCACGGATCATTTAAATTTTAAAATACAGTCGAATCCGTTTTAGCGCAACACGCCTTACTGAAAAAAATCGGATTATTGAAAGCGATGCAAGTCCCCGCACTGATTTTAAACGCAGCTAGTCTTATTCACTTCGCTTTAGCTAAATATCGCTTTATTGAAAATATCGTATTACTGAAAACCAAAAGCTAGCCCACAACTACGTTTTGTATGAAACTTACTTCGCTTTAGTGAAAAAATAAACAATAACAAATTTATTTATTAGAAATCGATTGCATAACTTAAGGCTGAAAAAATTGTGCATGTTTTGTCCGTTAAAAAATTAAATGGAAAAATGTATTTGTCCTTTTCGCTTTTACGATTTTCATTGTATTTTTCTATTATATAGTCAATGCAAGTGGCTAGACATTTTCGAGGAATTCGTGAAAAACTTCAACAACAAAATGAATAATTTTATGAATAATTTTTTTTTTTTAATAAAATTTTTACGTTAAATTGACGTAAAATAAATATACAGATTTGATATAAAAATTATTGTTTTACTGATTTTAAGCAGTACGCTTAACTGTAACAAGATTCAGTAATCCGAACTACGTTTTAGAGAAAAAATCGGATAACTGAAATTGTTTTTGGTTATTTCCAGTACTGTAAAAGCTAAACATTTTTTAATCGAATTTCCGTGATATTAGTACTTAGTCAAGCTTAGTCAAGTGTTTTTAAATACAAAACCGTAAAAAGTACATTATTTTTGCATTAAGTACAGTACTATCTCGATAATCCGGACACCATAAATCCAGACCATGTCCGTATTACTGGAGTGTCCGGATTACAGATAATAATTTTTTTACCTGCATACATACATAGTGCAAAGAATAAAAACTAAATCAATTTTATATTTATTTATCAAGTTTTTTATTAAAAAGAGAATATAGTTCAATAAATGTTACATTTATATGTAGTATATGAAACGAAAATTCATATATGGGCATTTCCAGAAAAAGGTCAACCATGAGAGAAATATTAAAAACCGCGAAAAAAATTTTTCTTTTTCAAATTTAATTAGAGAACTGTCTAAATTTTTATAATTTATTAACTTAAAAATATATTTCCATTTTTATTTTGAGTAAATTTGTTTGCAAGATGTATGTTTTCTTACACTTTGCGTCTCTTTTTGTAATTTTTTCCTTTTGTTATTACTGACTCTAATAGTTTAAAAAAAAGTTGCAGAGATCTAGTAAAGCACGAATAACGGTTAAATTTCTTTAAAAATGAAAATTCCGGAATTATCTTGATATTTTATTATATTTAGTTTCTTTTACTTGAAATATGTATATTTTTTATTTATTTCAAATATGTAATAAAAAGAAAACACTAAAAAATAATTTTTGGAAATTATGTCCCGTTTGCAATGTCCCGTTTGCAATAGTTATAAATTTTTTTTTTTAATAATAAAAGCTATTGGAAAGGATTAACTTTATGAAGCAAGCTTTATTATTCTATTATATTTAAAAAAAATTTGCTCCTAAAAAATACGACTAAATTCGCTAATTTTTCAATTATTCCACATGCTGCCAAAAATGACTTCCATTTCTTGTCCCGTTTGCAACGCTATGTTTTTTTAAAGTATTTTGAGAATGTAAGAGTTGTACAATTTGCATTTTGCACTCAAAAATAGTGCTACTGAAATGCAATTAAACCGTTATAAAGAGCTTAAAAAATTTTTATGTTTTCATATTTTTTTTTAACTTGAATGCGTACGAATGTCCCATTCACAATCTTGGAAATGCCCATATGTATATGTTAGACATAAATTCTCTTAAAACAGCACTAGTTTTTTTAATATCGAACACGGTCGATTTTTTTTTCGTCAAATTTGTCTGCAACACATCTTACTGATTTGCCTGTGACTAATTCATCCAATAGTTCACACTTCTTTTTTATTCTTAAACTTTTATGTGATCTCTTGCTATTACTATTCACCTTTATTGTGTTTAGCGTTTTTCGCCTTCAGATTCGACATTTTGTAATAGATTAAAGAACATTTTGCTTTCTGTCTTTAAGCAATTACAATTTGTCGACTTTTCAAGCGTTAAACGCCAAACACAATAGCGGTGATTGTTTTACAATGTCTAGTTATATAAAGAAATTTTTAAAAATATGAATAGCTTTAACTTTATTAAGTTTTGCGAACAAATGTCAACAAAAACACTCAAATAACTAAAGCAAAATTGTAAAAATTCCACGCGTAGACGGACGTTACGTTTACTACAGTAAAAAGTTCCGTTATTATACAAAGAATGTAACATGAACGAAAAAAAAAAATTAAAAAAAATATTACTGTCCGTATTATAGAGTAAAAAAATTGGTACTGTCCGGTTTGTAAAATCGCGTGTCCGGATTATCGGGATAGCACTGTAATGTGTTTTAAGGTAATATTAACACTATAACGTTTAAAATCTATTCGTATTAATGATAATTTTATATTATGTTTCAGGTTTGTAAAATTTTACCATGATTTTAAATTAACATTTTGTGATGCTAGTTTAACATTCCCTTTTTTTCTGTGTGTATCGACTGAATTTCAACTACATGACCCCCCTGAGCTGAAGGCTGCATCCGCCCTTGGGGTCATCCCCTGAGCGCTGGTCCTACTCCTAAAAAAACAAGTAATCGCAAAACCGATTGTTATTATTTACGCGAATGTCCCATCGGTTACCAAACCAGTTTAACGTTCACCAATGAATTTCCAGTGATACTAGTAGTGAGCCCGAAGCATCTTTCAACAGCAGTGAGCGACGAATAAGGACATCCTGTTCACCAAGATTTTATGAAAATTGAAAGAAATGATCAAGTATTTTGGTACAAAGCATCCCACTATTTTGTATCCCGAAAACCTGACGTGATAGAGAGAAACCAATTAGACATTCGAATTCAGCCCACCAAACCATCCATTGGAGATATTTGGTTGATACAGTTCAAAACCTTGTTGGCCAGCGTTAACCTTCGAATGGTTATACGTTGCATCATACAACTACACAGTATTATGTTATTGTTGCTAGTAATTTTTGTACAAAAGAGTGTTCGATGAAGTTTCAGGAATGTATTACATATTCATATACATCATAGTATACTTAAGAACATCTTCGTGAAGGGATTCTGAAAAATATTTTTTAATATTCTAGTAGTTTTGACGGGAATTTCCAGCTAACAACTTGATGATGATGGGAGGTCAATATTCGGAAATGCAAAATTTTATTCATGAGCTCGTGATAGCTCTGCTGTAGCCTGTGCGTCAAAAAAAGTTTGAATGTTCAGTCTTTTTATAAAGCACATTATAATTATAAAAGATATATAAAAGATTATTACAGTGATTATCGACTGAACATAATTCGTTCCATAAATATTGTTATTAATTAACATGTCGGAATAGATTCCCTATCCGCATTTTCAATCGTTGCCTTCGTCTACACTCTAAACCACTTTTGTTTAAATTTACGTCAATAATAGTCGGCAACACTTTACCGAATATAATTGACCTAAAATTACACAACATATATTTTCAAACAATTTGTGGATTTTTAAACAAAATATGTTTAATATTGAACAAGAGATGTTTAATACTTTTAAACATATTGTGTCTAGTCTAGTTTCCGCATATTTTATGTATATATATATATATATATATATATATATATATATATATATGTTGAAGCGAGTTCAACGAATTAAGTTTTTTTTTTTCTCAGTGTAATTGAATTACAAAGTTTTGTTTGTTATTTTTATTTTTTTTCAATATTCCAATGAATTCTTTTATTTTGTATGTTCTCAACTACAATTGTTTCTCTTTTTTTTGATCCTCATATTCATGTAGCAACCTCCTTGGTTTTAGGTTTTTAAGTTTAGTTTAAGTACAAAAATAACCTTCAATAAAACAGCAAGAAGCTGAAATACCTAGTAATATAAAATTGAACTGGTTTGGTGTCTTTCCTTTTTCATGGAGCCTTAGCAAGCTTAGGTAGGAAAACTCCCAGTTCAACATATGGTCCTTCGAGGAGTCCTAGAGGAGCTAGGACTGGATAGAATCAGTGGATTTAGGCCACTTATTGGCTGTATCGATTGTTAGTCCGTAACAACATACACAACAACACCTAAAGACAAGAGGTCTTTTAACAACAAAACTTCAGTCAGCATCCCTTTCTACTGAAGAAGACGTATCCCACATACAACAGGTGCATCCTAGCACAAGAAGGAAGAATCAACAAGGCAGTGAATCCACCAGGAAAGTCTCTCCTTGATAAAATTTGTAGATGATATTTGGTCATCATAAAGAAAAAAGAAATAATTGGGTATGTACAGTATTTTAATTACATTTAGTGCAATTGTTTGAAATTCTGCGCAAAATAAGGTAAAGGAGTCGAAATCTTCGAAAGAAAACTCCAAAAAAAAAAAAAACATATTAATTTGTTTAAATTAACATAACCTCAATTTTTTAAAAAAATCCCCCTTGGTACCATCACTAATGCTAAGTGTCAACACTGATATATAAAGAACACACACACACATGAGTATATGTAATAATTAACCTGTCACACTCTTCCCGCTTCAAGTGATCTAGTTTAGCGCCAACTACTTTGTTGCAATTTCAATCGTTCCCTTAATTCTTTTGCATAGAAAAGAAAGTGACAACGATAACCCAAAAATAACAAAAAGTAAAATCAAAAGGAACAAAAAGCAGAATAAAAAGAAACAGTAATTAATTATACAAGAAGTTAGTGGATCGGTGAAATTAAATAAAATATTTGAATTTAAATAAAATAATAATAAAAGAACAAAAAATAGGCAAAAAATAGAAAGAAAAAAACTATATAGGCGTAAAAAGAGTAAAGTGACCAAATTAAATAAAAAAAAAGTGAAAGAAATTTGAAATAAAAAAAAAACCTAAAGAGGAATCAGTTCTTCTCGAACAAAACTTCAAAAACAACAACAAGATTTTAATTTTTTGGAAAAATTAGTGGTTCCCAAGTGTTGTGTGTGATGTCTGGTGCAGGAAAAAGTTCACGGTACGACTTCAGCGAGAAGAAAACGGCAAGTTCCAATGAAAATTAATATTTTTATGAATTTATTAAAAATTTGGCAAAGGGGTTAAATTTTAAGTGGAACATTTTTGTGGAAGAATTAAATTGGAAAATTTTGATTTACAACAACAACAGTTTGAGAAATTTAAATTAAAAGAATTTACCACAACAACAGTGCCAAAGCGGAGGCAATAAAAGTAAAGTTGAAAAAACAAAAACAACAACAGCGCTAAAACTAGCGGTTCGTAAAAGAATTTTTGAATTTATTAAGGTGGCTCTTAAAATTGAATAAAATATTTTGCTTGAATATAAATGTTTTAAAATTTTTATATTATAATAAAATTGATTTTTGTAAGAAGCAAATTTTCTTCTTTAATTACATTGGGTTTCTGGTACAGTGGTTTCAGTGGTACAATGGTTTCAGTGGTACAATGGTTTCAGTGGTACAGTGGTTTCTATATAAGGTGGATTTATTTTCAAAACAACAATTTTTTGGGTAATTGATATTTTGCGGGAGGCAAATATTCCTCTTGAATTTTAAGGCATAGAGTTGCCAGATTTATAAAAAAATTTTAAGCGTTTTTCGGATTTTCTAAAAAAGGTTTTAGTCATTATATTTCAAAATGACTTCGAAAAGGAAATGCAAATACGATATGCAGCAACTAGCCGCTTTTTGCAAAAATTTTGGGAAAATATCACCCGATTCATTTACGCTTTCGCTGTTAGAAGTTAAGCAAGTGGAATTAGAAAGAAGGTGGTCGAAAATGGTAGAATCCTATGAAGCGTATATTGTAGGAGATGAACAAGTTAAGGAAGAGGCTGATCAAACTGCTGAAGTGTCCGTCAAATACGAGGATGTCAGTGAACAATATCAAATGCTGAAGGCGAAGATATTAGATATGATCAAGGCTATTGCTCCTGATAAAAATAGAACGGTTGTGCGTCAATCTTCTCTTAAGCTACCAGCAGTGGAAATTCAACATTTTGAGGGAGGTTTTGATAAATGGCCAGCGTTCAGGGACATGTTCATGGCAGTTGTAGGAAATGAGCCCTCCGTAGCTCCAGCTCATAAATTATATTATCTGCATTCAAAGACGAGGGGGGAGGCCTACCAGCTCATAAAGGACTATGAGTTGGTAGATTCTAATTTTGAGTTAGCCTGGCAAGCTTTAAAGAATCGTTATGAGAATAAGCGAATTTTAATAAATAATCAAATCAAGAAGATTTATGGCATTCAGTCTCCACCGGCAGAAACTTTAAAATTTTTAAGATTGCTCAAGAATACAGTCAGTGATGCTTTGTCGATTATAAAATCATTTCATGTAGAAGTAGCGAACAATGACCCTTTTCTTATGCATATTTGTACTTCTAAACTTCCCGAGGAAACCTCTCGTGCTTGGGAAGACTCTTTGAGTAATCATAAGGAACTGCCCACTTGGCAACAACTTAGCGATTTTCTTACCAAAAGAATTGAAACTTTAGAAACTTTTACAAATTTGAGGAAGTCATCCAACAGAGATAATAACACTTCAAAATCGCAAGCTTTCTACTCCCAAAATGACTCCACAAAAGGCAATTTTAGCTGCAAAAAGTGCAAGCAGGATCATCCGTTGAAATTCTGTAAATATTTTAAGTCATTGTCAGTCAATGATCGTATAAAATTTATTTATTCCAACAAATATTGTGCGAACTGTTTTTCTACTAGTCACTTTAAATCAAAATGCCCAAGCCCTAGAAATTGCTCCTTATGCAACCAACGGCACCATTCGATGCTACACATGGATGGTCATGATAAGGCGAACAAGGATCCTACCCCAAGGACCTCTCATCAATCCCGGCAGGATGACAAAAGACCTTCAGCGTCAGCAAGCCAAAATAAATCAAATTCGCAGATTACAGTTGCTAACACTGAAAACTTGGAATCTATTCAAAGTCACTTTTCTCAACATAGAGGTACTACTATCCTACCTACTGCTTTAGTTAATGTAGAACATCTAGGAGAAGTATTCACAATTCGTGCTTTATTGGATGCAGGATCCGAATCAAGCTTTATTTCGAAACGTCTTCAACAAAATCTCGCTTTACCGTTAGAAGCTCATAACTCGCAAGTATCTGGACTTGGTGGAACTGTTGTAGGCAATTCCAAAGGAAGATGTGTAGTAGTGGTCAAATCTCGAAAATCTGATTTCGTTATCAAGATAAAAGCAATTGTGGTCCCAAAATTGGCACATTTCTTGCCCTCTAGGCCAATTCGAATTCATAATTTCGAACAAATTAAAACCCTTAGTCTAGCTGACCCCTACTTTTTTAAACCGGCTGCCATAGATATGATTATAGGTAGCGATTATTTGCCGTTTGTAAACTTGGACGGGGTAAGGTCCAATATAGGAAACTGCTTAGAAGCTAGAGAATCTCATTTTGGCTGGTATTTATCAGGACCAGAGCCGATAAATGAAATAACATCGTTCCATACGACTGTATCGCCGACAGAGGATGTTCTTCTTCACGAACAATTAAGAAAATTCTGGGAGTTAGAAGATGCTGAAAAAAGCAAAATTGAGTCCGAAGCCGATGCCATTTGTGAAAACTTTTTTCAACGAACCACAAGTCGTCAAGCTGATGGCCGATATATAGTTCGGCTTCCTTTTAAAGAAAAATTTCCTCATGAAGTATTTTTGGGTCCATCCAGAAATACGGCTCTTGCACAATACCATAGGATGGAAAAGACTTTAGAAAAAAACCCTGACTTGAAAGCTCAGTACATGTTTGTTCTCCAAGAATATCAAGATTTGGATCACATGGAACCCGTTGTACATTATGAGCCCAAAAGCGAAAAACATTTGTCATTTTTTCTCCCACATCACGCTGTTGTAAAGCCCGAAAGTAAGACGACCAAGGTACGAGTGGTCTTCAACGCGTCAAAGAAGACGGGTAGCGGTTTCTCCCTGAATGATGTCTTATACCAAGGCCCAACTTTGCAAGCAGATTTGATGCAGACTGTATTACGTTGGCGAAATTATAAATACGTGTTTACTGGGGACATTCAAAAAATGTACCGCCAGATTTTGATCCACGAAGAGGATCGTCCATACCAAAGGATTTTGTTTCGTGATAAAGCAGATGGGTATGTGAATTCCTTTCAATTAAAAACAGTAACATTCGGTGTGAATTGCGCGCCATTTCTGGCAATCAGGACTCTCCTTGCGTTAAGCGAAGATTGCAAAAACTTATATCCCTTAGCATCCGCCATTTTGAAAAAGGAAGTGTACGTGGATGATATCCTGTCTGGGGGACACAGTCTTGAGGAAGTGAGACTCAAGCAAGGTGAACTTACAAAGGTCCTAAAATCCGCAGGATTCCCTTTGAAAAAAATGACTGCAAATAATCAATCTCTACTTGAAAACTTGCCCCGGGAGGATCTCCTGGATGAAGATTTTTTGAAGTTCGACGATTCCAGTACGATTAAAACTTTAGGAATTCGCTGGAACGCGTTATTGGATTCATTTTACTATACCGTAGAACCAATTGAAATTACACCCTCCACCACAAAAAGAAGAATTTTGTCAGTTATAGCAAGACTGTTCGATCCACTAGGGTGGCTAGGCCCAGTAGTTATCATTGCTAAAGTTCTTATGCAAGAGTTGTGGGAACAAAAATCCGATTGGGATGAAGGTGTAAGTCCTCAAATACTTTTGAAATGGAATTCATTCTTGAAGAATTTGCCAATTATTTCAAATATAAAGATACCTAGATGGGTAGGTTTCTCACCACATTATCGCATCCAGATTCATGGTTTTAGTGATGCCTCTGAAAAGGCTTACTGTGGTTGCATCTACATTAGAACAGAAAATTCAGAAGGTCACATTAGCTGTCATTTGCTAGTTTCGAAAACGAAGGTAGCTCCTATTAAGAGGACTACAATTCCGAAGCTCGAGTTATGTGGAGCTTTATTACTTGCGAAGTTAATTAGAAATCTGATCGTGAACTGTCAATTCTCCTATGAATTATTTTTGTGGACAGACTCCTCGATAGTCTTGGGTTGGCTACAGAAACCACCAAACACATTAAAAACGTTTGTCGCAAATAGAGTTGCACAAATTATTGATATTGCTAGTACTCATCATTGGAAGCATATAAAAACAGAAGAAAATCCTGCTGACTTAGGTACGCGCGGCTGTTCCCCCCAAGAGTTAGCAGAAAATGAATTATGGTGGCATGGGCCCACCTGGTTAAAATTAACACAGATTCTTTGGCCAACACCCCGTACTTTTGACCCAAGCGACTTGGAAATGAAAAAGATTACAAATTTTCACTTAAAAATCATTAATTCGGATTTGCTTGACGAATTCTCATCTTTTGAACGAGCGTTACGAGTCCTCTGTTATAGACTTCGCTTTATAAATCGAATTCTCAAGAAACCATTTTCATTCAAAAAGTTTATTACCTCAGAGGAGATTGATCATATGAAACTGAGACTTATTTCGATTGCGCAAAAGATCTACTTTGGTCAAGAATATAACTGTTTGGCAAATAGAAAACCTTTAAGTAAGAAAAGCAGGTTGATAAGTCTAAATCCCTTTATTGATAAAAATGATATTTTACGAGTTGGCGGTAGGCTTGGGAACTCAGCTTTAACTTATGAAGAGCGTCATCCTATCATTGTACCCGAAAAGTCACAGTTTGCGAAACTTTTTGTAAATTTTACGCATCGTATCCTGCTTCACTCTGAGCATCACATTATGTTGCGAGCAATTAGGCAAGGATTTTATATTCCAAGATTGAAAAATCTCATCAGAAAATGCATAAGAGAATGTAAGACTTGCACAATTTATAAGCACAAGTTCCAGCATCAAATAATGGCTGCGCTTCCCCCAGAACGAGTGAATTTTTCCCTGCCATTTACATATACTGGAATCGACTTCGCTGGTCCCTTCAGCATTAAAACTTCTACCCTCCGAAACTCCAAAATTCTCAAAGGATATGTAGCTGTATTCGTTTGTTTTTGCACCCGTGCAGTACATTTAGAAAGCTGCTCAGATCTCTCTACTGATGCATTCCTGGCATGCTTTGATCGATTCACGGGCAGAAGAGGACTTCCTAAGACAATGTTTTCCGATAACGGCCGAAACTTCCTGGGTGCGAGTTATGCACTCCTCAAGAGTCATAATGAATTCCTAAAATCGGCAGAAAAGGCTTTGATCGAGAAATACTCTACACATGGATTTACCTGGTCATTTATACCACCATATGCCCCTCACATGGGTGGTCTCTGGGAGGCCGCAGTGAAAAGTATGAAATCCCATTTGAAAAAGGTCGCTGCAAACGTCTCATTCACCTACGAAGAATTTTCCACTCTTCTTGTGCGGATCGAAGCAGTTTTGAACTCAAGACCACTGTCTTCAATAACCGAAAACCCAAATGAAGTTTTACCACTGACGCCTGGACATCTACTCCGTGGAGCCCCAATTATAGCTCTACCTGAAGCTCCAGCTGAACCCCCAAGCAAAGATATCTCATATATGAAACGATGGGAACGATTAAAGGCTCTACAACACATTTTCGCACGAAGATGGAAAAGTGAATACATCACTGAACTTCAGCGTCGTTTTAAATGGCAAAAAGAACGAGATAACTTGAAACCTGATGATATTGTCATAGTCAAAGAAGACTTTTTACCACCTACTGAGTGGCTTTTAGGCCGTATCACCAAAGTCTCATATGGACGTGATAGCAAAACAAGAGTTGCTGAAATAAGAACTAAGAATGGCACAATTTTGCGTCCAGTAGTAAAATTATGTTTACTGCCAACAAACAATCATCCTCCAATCCAGCAGATAACAAAATCCACTTAAATACAAGACTTGCCAATTTTCCACATACTTACCTTTGAAAATTAAAATAATTCAATTGCACTACATGTTTTTCTTATACTGTCTGTATTTCTTTTGTTTCTTTTTCTCTAAAATATAGACGACAGGAAAACCAAAATGCCACATGTGCGGTCTCAATCACCCCTTAAAGTACTGCAAGAAGTTCAAAGAGTGGAGTCCCGCAGTAAGACGTCTCACTCTGATCAATAAGGGGTATTGCCTCAATTGCTTGTCTTTCGACCATGTTCGTCATTGGTGCCCATCGCGCAAACGATGCGAATTTGTATATGGCCCAAACAAGTTATGTAACGCCAACCACCACACCATTCTCCATCGAGAAGAACGGGACCCCCTGTCCTCCAGCTTTGAGGAGTTTGGTGAGCCACAATTGGACTTAACCCAAAGAGAGGAGAAAGAAGAGGCAAAAGAAGAGGTGAAAGAAGAGGCGAAAGGGACGAAAGAGGACAAAAACGTCAACATGATCGGTATTTACCGATATTATCCGGAGGAATTCAAAAATTTCCGATCTATTTTGGATATACCAACCGGGTGGACAGACTCCACTAGCGATGAAGATTCGGAGTAAACTCATCTTGTCCCGGGAGTATGTTGAAGCGAGTTCAACGAATTAAGTTTTTTTTTTTCTCAGTGTAATTGAATTACAAAGTTTTGTTTGTTATTTTTATTTTTTTTCAATATTCCAATGAATTCTTTTATTTTGTATGTTCTCAACTACAATTGTTTCTCTTTTTTTTGATCCTCATATTCATGTAGCAACCTCCTTGGTTTTAGGTTTTTAAGTTTAGTTTAAGTACAAAAATAACCTTCAATAAAACAGCAAGAAGCTGAAATGCCTAGTAATATAAAATTGAACTGGTTTGGTGTCTTTCCTTTTTCATGGAGCCTTAGCAAGCTTAGGTAGGAAAACTCCCAGTTCAACAATATATATATATATATATATATATATATAATATATATATACATATAATATATATATACATATAATATATATATACATATAATTTGAGTCCTATATAATTAAATTGAATACACTTGTACAATTATTATTTAATTGAATTAAGATTCATAGGCTAATTGTTCGAAATTTTATTTTAAATCTCAGAAAGACATGATAAATATTCCAAGGCACAAAGGAAAGTCAACATCAGTTGTATTCAACTTACACAGCAGAGCAGAACAGCTGTTTTCGAAAGACGCAACCCTTTCATCATCAGTGGTCATGTGTATGGTGTTTGTCACCACTTATTAGGTGGCTTAGTTGAATTTGATAACAGTTCCTATTTACACAAATTTTATTGTGAAAGAGAATCCGAGAACTGTATCAACCTGATGTTAACATGTTATTGTTATAATACCCGTGTTACCGTTTGATTATTTTTCTTCATGATTATTTCTTGATTATTTTTCTTCATGTCAAACTTTTTTGGTTTGAATTTTATACTTAAGTACATGTGAACGTTTTTCCAATTTTTTATTATTGGTAGCTGAAGCCATAGCTTAAATTTGTATGTAGTAAGAATTTTAACGAACATTTATATTGCTATATTAAATTGAATTAAGATTCATAGGCTAATTGTTCGAAATTCATTAGTGCATGGTTGTGTTAGTTGTTGCCAGCCTGTTTGAATGATGAAGGCATAGCACTTGTCACTGAACATAATTGACAGCGGCTGACAAGATCATGTACTAAGAAGCAGAGTAACAGCAGCACCCTCCTTCGTGGGTCGTGTAGCAAAAATTATCCGGCGAATTAAAAAGGTTGACATAGCTACAAAAAATTTTCTATCTCCTCATCTTTCTTCATCTGTTCCCTCAATACCCTCCTTTCTAGTTCCGGCTATATACTGCATATGTAGGTGTCATCCCCTGAGTGTTGTCCTGAGATAAAAAATTATCGTTGTTCAGACAAAAAAGTTTACTTATAAAATTGTCAGATAAAACAATTGTGCGCCTGTAATGAAATGTTGAGTAGTGTCTGATCAACACAATTGTGATATCTGTATTTCTTCGCATCTAAAATAATAGTTACTGTTTAAGCCAGATCGTTAATATTTTATATTGCTTCGTTTAACTTGTTTATTTAATTTTCTTTTAATATTTGCTACTTTGTCAGGACCCAAATTTACTCCTTTCGTAAATCCTGATTTTTCGGAGTATTATCTTGGATTCTGACTAGTAAAAATACCTACCGCTTTGGCTTTATTCGTTTGCTCGGTCCTTTGTTGCTTTTCTTATGTATAAACTCTTACGTGTTTGTGAGCTTTTGATAGAGTGACACATTCCAACTGTTTATACAAATTCCCATAATAAAATAAAAGGTAATAAAGAAATATTTAATTCAATTCGAAAACAATAAATAACAGTTGTCTTTTTATATATACCTCAATCTTTACAGGCAAACATTTGGTCCATTCGAGCCGCATCTTGGGAAAGATAGCAAATTGCAAAAGGTGCTAATTTTGTTTTTTTCTTATTATTAAAAGATCGCCATCAACCCCTCCTTCCGACGGAGTATTATAACAGCATTTTTTATACCCTTCACAAAAAAGTGAAAGGGTATATATAGGTTTGTCATTCCGTGTGTAATTTCTTCGATATCAACATGGAACCCCATAAAGTATATATATTCTGGATCCTTATGAATAGCGATGACGATTGAGCGATGTCCGTCTGTTCGGTTTTCCCAAGCCACCAGAAGAGCTAGAGACTTCGTTCTTGGACCGTTGGATTGGAAATCCAACTGGAGTGGTATTGAAATTTAGAAAGATCCGAAGTACGGTTCCAGAGCTGGGAAGATTACACCTATTTCTCGACGCAAAATTTTTTTTTCTTTTCTTGGACCAGCACTCAGGGGATGACGCCTACATATGCAATGCATTGTGCCAGAACTAGGAAAGTTGGTTATTGGAAGGAGGATAGAGGGAGTAGTGTTTGTGGACGTTCGATTTTAACCTCCTCAAGTTGAAATTGGCTGCAAAAACCTCTGCTGGAAGTCTGTTCTACATACGAACCGTTCGACCAAAGAACGAATTCTCTCTGTAATGCGTGGTGCGATTCATTGACAACTCGACCACAAAAGGATGCGCCCTATGTGAAGTGCGGGTAGCTCGCAAGAATAAACGGTTTTCGGGCGCAAGCTCCCTCATTTCACCAGAACACATTCCGTTGTAGTATCGGTAGAACAGTGAAACACACCCCACGTTGCGTCGATGCTCCAATGAGTCAATAGAGTTGGCTACCCTACTGTCACCGATAAGCTTCTTCGCTCTCTCTTGTACTCGGCCGAGCAACTTCAAAATAGACTTTGAAGCACCGGCCCATACATGAGAGTTGTATTCCATCTTCGGTCGGATGTAGGTGGTATATATAGTGAGGAGATCAGTTGGGGTGAAGTATGTCTTACACCGTCTTAAAAAGTCGAGGCACTTGAATTCTTCTTTTGCAATATGAAAAATGTTATCACTCCACTGAACGTCAGACTGTATTTTCATACCAAGAACATCAAGAACTTCTGATTCCCCAATACCTATACCATCCATAAAAACGGATGGCGCAGAACCATCCACTAGCCGCCTATGCGTAAGCACGCAGCACTGCGTCTTATGAGGGTTAAAGTTATTCCTGTTCGCGAGGCTCCATTCGGAGATTGACACGAGATCACTCGTGAGCGACTCGTTCATTCTTTGTCTTCTGGCGTCAATCTCCTCCAGGCTTGGCCGGCTGGTGACCGAAAAAGAGTGGTTAATGCTGCTATCATCCGCGAAAGAGTAGATAGGGTTTGAAGTCTGACATAGAAGGTCATTTATAAAGATGAGGAAGAGAGTAGGAAATAGAGCAGAGCCTTGCGGCACTCCTGAATTTACCTCGAACTCGTTTGATGAGACCCCGTCTATAACAACTCGTATAGTGCGGTCTCTGAGGAAGCTCGCTATAAAGCGAGAGAAATCATCACCGACACCAAAAGTAGTCAGTTTTGACAGAAGTGCATCATGCAAATGCTTTTGAGATATCTAGAGCCACCACCTTACTGTCGCCGAAATGGTGAGGTCTCCCGTAGAGCGAGCTCTTTGCGAAAACCATACTGTCGGTCGTTAAGTGAGGTGTTGGTCTCCAGATACCTTACCAGGTGAAAATTGGTCATACTTTCCATCACTTTGGAAAGTGCAGAACAAACTGCAATTGGGCGGTAATTTTCGGGGTATTGCGCCTCTCCTTTCTTAGGGATCGGCGTTACATTGGCTAACTTCCAGCACATTGGAAATGTGCATGGTACGATGCGCTGAATAGCTTAGCCAATGGACGCGCTAGCGTCGAAAAGCACTGCTTCAAGACCAGTGCTGGAATGCCATCCGACCCAGGAAACTTGTTTACGTTGAGATTCGCTAAAACCTTTTTACCCGCTCGAGGCCGAATGAATATTCTTGGAATTGTAACTGATACTCTTTCTACCACGGGCAATTGCTGGTTACAATCCGGCAAGCAAGAATTTCCTGCAAACATTTCAGCCAAAAGGTTAGCTTTATCAACAGGTTCAGTGAATATTTGATGATCCCTTAAAAGAGTTGGAATTGATGAACTAGCTTTATACCAAAAATCAATAATTTTTTTTAATGTTTGTAAATTAAACATATTTCGTGCTTTGGGAAGCCTCAATGGTCTATTAAAAATTAAAATAATTAAATTTTTTTTTCCAGAGATGGGAAATTAAAAATTTTTTTTCGCCATTTTTTAGTACATGTAGTAACTAAAATTGTCAAAAATTTCAAATTTTTCTTTAACAAAACTTCTTTATGCGTCATGAAGATTTGCATTGGTAAAAAAAAAATTTTTAACTAAAATTTTGCTTCCAGGGGTGGGAAATTGAATTTTTTTTATACATACGTGAAAGTAATCAAACAGGCAACTGATGTTGTTTTTTTCCTAACTTAAACCGTCTTATAATTTAGGAAGAACAAAATTGATATCAAACATTAAAACAAAATCAAAATTTCGAATCCAGGGTTGGACAAGTGTAATATTTTATAGTACATGAAAGTGACCAAAGTGGTTAAAAATTTTAAACTTTTCTTAAATAAAACTACTTTACTCCTCATGAAGCGTTGCACTGATGAAAAAAAAAAATTAAAATTTCGCTTTCAGGTTTGGGAAAATGAAATTTGTCTTATACAGGGTGTTTTTTTTAAAGGTATAGAACTTCGAATTGAAATAAAACACAAGAAAATCGTTTTAATGTCCATCAATTTGGCTTTTTTGGAAGGATAATTTTATGCCATTAACGTTTAAATATGATGGCATGTGGCCGCCGCGGCTGGCTCGAATAAAGCCAATTCTACAGGTTCAATTTTCAACCACTTTTTCGAGCATATGGGGCCGTATGTTGGCTTCCAAGTCCCCTAACGTTTCTGGTTTGTTGGCGTAGACGAGCGACTTCACATATCCCCAAAGAAAATAATCCAATGGTGTCAAACCACACGATCTTGGTGGCCAATTGACAGGTCCATTTCGCGATATTATGCGCTCATCGAATGTTTCCTTCAATAAATCGATTGTGACGTGCGCTGTGTGGCATGTAGCGCCGTCTTGTTGGAACCACTACTCATCCACATTCATTTGCGCAAAATCATCCATAAAGTTGATGGACAAAGCTCCAATTGCTGTGCACGGTGGCGAATCGATTCATTCGGGTCCTCTTCAACACTTTGCTCTACAGCGGCAATTGTTTCTTCGGTGCGCACTGTTCGACGTCTCACATAGAGTAAACGTAGTGCAAAAACGATCCATGGTTAACCGAATTAATTGCTCTGATGGACGATTATGTCGACCATAAAATGGACGGAGCTTGCGGTAAACTTCGCGAACTGAACCATTACTTTCGAAATAAATTTGCACGATTTGCAAGCGTTGTTCTTTTGTCAACCTGTTCATGATGAAATGGCAAACCAAACTAAATATTAATCACTTGACAGCTGACAAAATGGCCGCCAGTTAAAAAAGTGATGCCAACTTAAAGTTCTATACCTCAATAAAACACCCAATACATAAAAGTAACCAAAAAGGCAATTGACGTTGTTTTTTTGCGAAATGAAACTATTTTATATTCTAGGAAGAACAAAATTGGTATAAAATATCTCAAATATAAATAAAATTTCGAATCCAGGGTTGGACAAGTGTAATATTTTATAGTACATGAAAGCGACCAAAGTGGATAAAAATTTTAAATTTTTCTTAAATAAAACTACTTTATACCCCATGAAGCGTTGCACTGATGAAAAAAAAAACAAAGAAAAATTAAAATTTGGCTTCCAGGGCTGGGAAATTGAAATTTGTTTATACATAAAAGTAACCAAAAAGGCATCTATAGTCGGCTTTTTACTAATTAAAGCAATTTTTTGTTCAGGAAAAACAAAATTGGTATCAAAAATTAAAAAAATCAAAATTTAGATTCCAGAGTTGGATATCTGCAATATATTGTAGTACATGAAAGTGACCAAAATGGTTACAAATATTAATTTTTTCTTAAATAAAACTATTTCATGCCTCATTAGGAGTTGCATTGGTAAAAAAAAACAAACAAAAAATTAAAATTTCGTTTCCAGGGCTGGGAAATTGAAATATTCTTTATGCATAAAAGTAAGCCAAAAGGCAGTTATCCTTGTTGTTTTTGCTAATTAAAACTATTTTATAATTCAGGAAGAAAAAAATTGGTATTAAAATCTTAAAAAATCAAAATTTCGAGTCTAGGGTTGGACAAATGAAATATTTTATGGTACATGAAAGTGACCAAAAAAGTTTAAAGATTTAAATTTTTTTGTCAAGTAAAACTATGTTACCCCTCACTAAAAATTGCATTGGTAAAGAAATAAAAATTCGTTTCCAGTACCCACATAAATTCCAAATTTTTTTTTAGTGAATTAAACCTCTTTTATACTTCAGAAAGAATTAAATTGGTATTAAAAATTTTAAAATTCAAAATTCGGTTCCATGATTGGAAAATCGAAATTATTCGGTAGATAAAAGTAACCATATAAGTTCCCAATTTTTGTTTTTTCAGTGAATTAAACCTGTTTTAAGAATTAAATTGGTATTAACAATTTTAAAAATTAAAAATTAGGTTCCAGGGTTGAAAAATCGAAATTTTTTAGTACATAAAAGTAGCCATATACATAAGTTCCTAATTTTGGTTTTTTGTGAATGAAATCTCTTTTATTCTTCGGGATATGAAAAACCAAAAAAATTAAAAATCCAATTTCAGGGTTGGAATATCCAAATTGTTTTTGGTCATAAAAGTAACCATATAATTTGCTATTTTTGATTTTTATGATGAATTATACCTACTTTATATATCAGGAAGAAATAAATTGGTATTAAAAAGCAACAAAATCTAAAGGACTATTCTACGGTTAAACAATTATAACTTTTTGGGGTACATGAAACGGATTTTTACTTTTTGTTTTTAAATTAGATATATTTAATATATTTGAAAGACGTTCAGAGGTATTAGAAATAGGAATGGCCAAACATTTAGCTTCCTAGCCGAAAAATTTAAACGAAAAGAATGACATCTGTGAAGGGTATTTAAGATTCGGCACAGCCGAATATAGCACTTTTACTTGTTTATATTAACATATATTTTCACTGGTTAATTAAAAGGTGTGTAAAACATTTTTTAATATTATTTAAAAGTGAAAAAATAAAATATATAAGGATATATTTATAGTGTAAAGATAAAGAGGGAAACAATTACAATTGTTGTTGTTTTCATATGTGATTGATCGCTTTGTAATAAAATTACAAGGAGACATATTTGTGTTGAAAACGTGGACGGACGGATTTATTAAAATTAATTTAATAATTATTAAAGAAATTTTATTATTACCGGTGAAATTCCAAAGTGAAAATTAAATTAAGTTGCAAATATAAAATTCATTTGTGGTTGCCAGAAAAAATAATTGGTGTTGTGATATATTTTGTTGTGATACATAAACACATAAATTTTTTTGCTTTTTCTTTGCTTATATACTTGTTTAACTAGCACTCTATAGTCGGTCAAATTGGTCGAGATAGTGTTTGTGGTAAATTTTTGTGAATAAATTTTAAGATATATAATTTTTTTTTTGAAATTTATTTAAATTTTATAGAAATTTACCCTATATTCGGCATATTTAATACGAATATTTTGCGACAAAAATTCCTTGGAAAAAAAGAAGATATAATAATAACATAAATTAGTATCGTAAAGAAAAACGATGGCAACTGCAATTTTAAAGAAGTTTATTTGTGTATCACATGTTATTATATTTGAAGCAAAATTTAACGATATATGTACGTGAGGATTTGCATACTATATATACTTTGGATATTCACCGTGAAGAGTTAAACGAGTTGTGGGATAAAGTGAAAGTTGTTTATGAGGACTGCCTTGGTGATATTGACAATAATGCAAAGGCAGATCCCAACGACGCAGCAACAACTACGGCTAAATATGATGCTTCTTACGCAGCTTATTTGAATTGTTTGTCGGCCATTAATGAAAAAATTAAAAGTTTTGAAAAGGTACCGAAAATGAATGTATCTATGATGAAAGATGATCATTCAAATAATTCTGATCATAGTCTGGCTTTACCTCCGTGTGATGTAAACACATTTGAATGTGATTATGTTTCATGGCCAGCCTTTCGAGACCTTTTCACAGCGTTGTATATAAATAGTTCGCGTTTAAGTAATATAGAGCGGTATTGCCATTTACTAAGAAAAACTACCGGTGAAGCAAAAGAAATTGTATCAAAATACCCCTTTAGTAATGAATGTTTTGATATAGCTTGGCAAAGTTTAAAGGACGCATATGAGAATCCGCGTATGCTTGTAAATAACCAGTTGAAGATTTTGTTTAAGCTTCCCGCATTTGAGAAGGAAACAAGTGAATGTAGAGCCCGAATGTGTTCTACCTTTAGCATACAGGGTCTTACGTAGCGTTTTATCCCAGCGGGTGCCCCTCACATGGGTGGGTTATGGGAGGCTGCTGTTAAAAGTTTTAAAACACATTTTCGAAGAGAAGCTCAAAATCTGCGATCGTGTCCCCTGTGTCCCATATCGGACAACCCTAATGAACCTGTGGCTCTTACGCCTGGTCACTTCTTAATAGGCTGTTCTATATTGGCTCCTAAGGAACCAAGTATTTTGGAAACTCATGATAGCATTGTAAATAGATATCGTAAAATTAAGGCATTTTCTTAAGATTTCTGTCGACGATGAAAAGAGGAATATTTGCAAAATTTACATAAGAGGTATAAATGGAAGTTTCCTGAGAGGGATATACAGGTTGACGATTTAGTTGTTATTCGTCATGAACAGCTTTCTCCCACTTCTTGGAAATTAGGCAGAGTAATTAAAACATATCCCGGGACTGATGATAATATTCGCGTCGCGGACATACGTACTGCAAACGGCATTGTGAAGCGACCAATCACAAAACTGGTCATCTTGACCCCATAAAATTTTGAAATTTATTAACTTCCACTATTTCCTAGCAATATGGACTCATTATCATTGTTAATGGAAGAGGATCTCTTGGAAGAGACTGTGGAGGTTATGGAAGTAGCCCCTCCGGCTATGGTGCTGTCTGGCAAAATTTCTGCGGGTTTGGCACCGATTCCTGCTGCTGCGACTAAGTCTGATATTGCGGAGGTGGTGAAATGTACGGAGAGCCCTGGTGGCTCCGATGAAATATCCAAACTGCCTGCTGCTGAGCGGCCTAAAGCTACTGTGCCTGCTTGCAGCCTCTGCAAGAAACCGCTTCCCTTGGTAGCTTGTTTCCGTTTCAGGTGGCTGTCACACGAAAAAAAGCTACGTCACTTGTTGGTTTGGGGTCATTGCACAAAATGTTTAGCCAGCAACCATAAAGTTAAAGATTGTGACAGCGTGCGGAAATGTGGCAAATGACAAGGGGACCACCATACTCTAATACATTTCTCTAGGCCGGCTGAAAAAGGTACACCGAAGCCAAAGGATGTTCTCCCCCCCGAAAAAGCAGAAAAATTTAATGAAGCCTGTGCTGTCGGGAGCGCGTCTGGCTAGTATAGCGCCGTTGCCACTCCGCCATGTTGTTTCCTTTTCCCCAACGACGCAGGTTAAGTTGCAGACGGGAAGTCATGAGCTTTCGGTGAGAGCGGTGATAGACGTATGCTGTGAAGTCACCTATGTAAGCTTGTCGCCAAACTGAAGCTGCCCTATATATGATGCTGCTAAACACATAATCTTTACTGCCAAGGTGCAGCGCCTGCATGTCATAAGGACACCTTGGGAAAGTGTGGCGGAGGCTGTTAAGAACTGATTTCCGGGGTTACAGTTGGCTGACCCCACGTTATACCAATCTGGGAAGGTGGAACTGGTTTTGGATCCGGAATTGAGGGGGAAAATAATGACTGGTAACATTTTTTCGACTCCGGGTTCACCTTTAGCCCAATATACCATCTTTGGTTGGGTGATCTCCGGAGCATCGCCTATTTGAAGTGTACCCATGTATCATCGAATTTTATATCTGCGTATTAGAATTTATCATAATTTTTTTTTCTAAATACATGGTATAATAGTTTATTGAATAACTTCGTTATTGCAAGGTGACCGGCAATGTTTAAGCCAGATCGTTAATATTTTATATTGCTTTGTTTAACTTGTTCATTTAATTTTCTTTTAATATTTGCTACTTTGTCAGGACCCAAATTTACTCCTTTCTTAAATCATTCCTTATTTTTCGGAGTATTATCTTGGATTCTGACTAGTAAAAATACCTAACGGTTTGATTTTATTCGTTTGTTCGGTCCTTTGTTGTTTTTCTTACGTATAAACTCTTACTTGTTTGTGAGCTTTTGATAAAGTGGCACATTCCAACCGTTTATACAAATCCCCATTATATAATAAAAGGTAATAAAGAAGTATTTAATTCAATTCGAAAACAATAAATAGCAATTATCTTTTTATTTATATCTCCATCTTTACACGCAAACAGTTACTATGGAAAAATTCAAGGTTGAGCAATCAAATTACTTAAAAAATTTGCTTACAGTTAGCAAAACCTAGATCTAAGATTTCGTTTAGATTTTTTTTTTGTTTTTAAAATTTTTTGCATTTGATACAACATATCGCACATTAAGGCAGACATCACAATCACGGTTGCCACTGAGTAAAAAAATTTTTTACCAAAATTTTCCGAAAATGTTACCAAAAAGTTACCAAAATTTTTTTCTAAAAACAAAAATCTTTATTTTTATTATAATAAAAACAACAACTTTTATTAATAAAAAACATAACATAAAACGTTTTAATTCATTTTAGAACATAAATAAATATTTCAATTCATTATGCCTACGAATTCCGTATTTAATTTAAAGAAATTATTTAATATTGCAGTCACTAAAAATAATCTTTTGCTGACCAAACATAATGACATTTGCATATTACGCCGTTGAACAATTTGGCGCACATTTACACAGTTGTTTTTAATGATTTTTTCTCAGTGTTGAGTAATACGGAAAAATGATAAAAGAAAAGCAATAATTTGATAGTTTGTCAAGCCTTAAAAACAAAGTTACCAAGTTACCAACCCTAAAAAAAATTACCAATTTTGGTAGAATGTTACCAACTGTGGCAACTGTGATCACAATGGATTAAGCTATATCTGAAAGGGATAAAAATGCTTTTTATATACTACGCTTATTTTTATATCGAACTAAAATGAACGCTTTTATTTAAAAAATGGCTTTTTGCTTGTATTAAAAGCAATAATAATTAATTTTGTTTCAAAATAGTTTGAATGTTAAAAATTAGAATGCAAATTCTTAAAACAAGAATTAAACAAACTTGGTTCTATTTTAGTATTGTTCGTTCTTGATATAAAATTCTTTTTAGCGTTTTCAAAAGACTTGTGCCAAACTCGTTCATTCGTTCGATTTTGGCAAGAACCTATAATCAAACCAATGTAATATAATTGGGTTTGATCACAGGTTCTTGTCAAAAGACGAGTGGACGAACGAGTTCGGAAAAGTTTTCAAATAGTATTACAGCACACTTGCTGAAGTAGTTAACACGAGACAATCAAGTCGAAAGTCCCGAGTTCGAATCCGCGCTCTATTATGAATATTATGTCGAAATCTTCTGATCAGCATTAGGTCTGGTGGGTTATTTATTGGTTACTTATTGGCGGCCTGTTGCAGTGGCGAATGCGTAGCACTTTTCAATAAATATAGTTAGCCCTGTAGAAAAAATTTGTCGGCGAAGTAAAAAGCTTAAAACAGCTATAAAAAATCATAATATTGATTCTAAGTCACTGCACTTTTTACACAGAGTCTGCTTAGTCTCTCATGAGGACTGGGGTTAAGGAACCAGTTTTGTTTTTATTTTTTTTATCTTGGACCAGCACTCAGGGGATGACCCCTATATATGCAATGCATTGCTACGGAACAGTTTTTGTTACTCTGCTTTTTAGTACATGATAATGTCAGTCGCTGCCAATTATTTTCAGTGACCACTGACTATGCCTTCATCATGGAAACAGGCTGGCAACAACTAACACAACCCCGCACTAATGCTGATTAGGAGAATTCAACATAATATTTCATGACTCAGCGCGGGCTCGAACTCAGGACCCTCCGCTTCATAGTCTCGTGTTATACTATTTACTTCAGCCAACAGCACCCACAACTTATTAGTGAATAGAGGGGTGACAACGTATTTTTATACAACTCAAACAACTTCAGCGTAGCATATAATTTAAACAAGAGGAACTTCATTATTTTATTCAAAAAGTAAAGTCAGATGTTGTCTATGTAACAGGTCTTACAGGATATAACAGGTCTTACAGGGTATATCATCATTTGCAGTAAAGATCGTTCTTTAGGATCAGCGTTGTTAACCTTGAAATTTTTAAAAGCACTAAAGCCGAACAAAAAACGCGTAATTTTTGAAAAAAAAAACACAAAATATAATTTTTTTTTAATATAATTGCCTTTTATTTAAAATATGCTTTTATTTAAATTTTTTTTTTATTTTACATATTTATTAACAAAAAATTTATAAAATAAGATATCATTTATTACTATTATTTTTAAGCTTAAGGTCTCTTTATTTTTATTTAAAGTATTTTATTTTTCAATATTTCGTCACTCCTTTTGACTTTGTGACTTTTTCAGGAAATTAATTATTTAAAAATATGTAATTAATTTCCTGAAGAAGTCACACAAAGGAGTCACGAAATATTGAAAATTAAATATTTTAAATAAAAATAAAGATACCTTAATAAATAACAGAGTACAATAATAATTATAAAAAGGTCAAAAAACCAAACGAGTTTTAGATCATTTATTGTTATTTTTAATAATTCATATATTACACTAAAAACATATTGTAAATATCGCCATAGAAAATGCAATAAATTTTACATTGTTTTTTATTCTCCTGTAAACTTTTAAAGTGATGCACTTTCTGTGCGATATTTTATTTCTTTTAAGGTAATAAAAGTAAAATAACGTTTAAAATAACAAAGTATATTCATATAATAACGTATGAATTTCAATTTGTATTTGTTAGAGGTCAATATCAAAGTCCGTGATTTCCTCATCACTGTCATCCGCCCATAATACCGTTTTTATTTCATATTCCGACGTTTTATGAACCATGTTTGTATTAATAGAAGTATTTACCTCTTGTGGAATTTCGTACGTTTCGCAACAAGAATTTTCCCTTTTAAGTTCGTTTTTGATTTGTAAAGGCGCATTAACCGAATACAGCGACATTCGGTTTCTAATTTTTGTTTTTATAAAATTCATTGAGCTAAAAACTCGTTCTATTCAGCATTGGAATATGGTAAAGATAAAAGTTTAATAGCAAAATTTGTTATTGTCTGGTGCCACCGAATGAAAAAAAAGCACTGAAGCCAAAATTATTCGCGTAATAAATTTTAGAAAGCACTACAAACAGTGCTAAAAGCTACGACTTGACAACGCTGTTTAGGATACAGAGGTGGTGGCGCAGCTACATACTCGTATGTACATGCAGGACAAATGACATTAAATCAATAAGGGATATGGGCTCATTTGATTAGTGTCTTCTTTGTCTGATACTATAATATAATTGTAGGTGACTTTAGAAATCCAGTAAAAGAAAACATTGTGGTATCATGTTGTAGAAGATTCGGATTGGACCCCTTGTACAATTCAATTATTGGCTAATCAGGGATTATTGATAATTCAACACAATTTCAGCTACCATTATTTTCAAAGCATTCATTAATTTATGCTTCTTTCGGTAAAATGCCTGCTCGTTCAACCTATACTTATTACTATGGACTATAAGAATCGCGATATTTTGGCCATTGAAAAGCATGTGTGATTCACAGATTTCTTCATACAACAAGTGACACTAATGAACAACTTTTCTTTCTTAACACTTTATTTACTGATCTCTTGTCTTCCTTTAAATAAGTGACTGCCAATGATGCTTAATAAATCTTTAAATTTCTAAAATTAATCACATCAGATCGCTGGCGGGTGTTGTCCTACAGAATTATTTCAATGATAAATGTGATAGGAACTGGCAATCAATTCTGAATCGGTCAAAATATGTTAAGGAAACAGAATAGAAGTATCACCTCGAGCTTTTTTCAGGTAGGCCATACCAGTCAGATGTGGAACAGTTTACGCAATTTTGAAGCTGTTGAGAATGCGGTACTGCAGGCTGACGCTAACGATGTTAATAACCATTTCATTAGTATTATTATTATTATTATATTTATTTAATCTTAAGGAATACAATTCTAAGACTAAACTTTAAATTTAAGAGCACTAGCAGCATAGGCCATCAGCTCCATTTCATTAGTAATCAGCTACATATTGTTGATAACTTATTAAACGTTGATCTTTTTAATAACGATGTTACTCATTTGTTCTTTGAAAACGTAACGAAAGCTGACCTGATTTTTGCTTTGTTCAACTTAAGTCTGCAGCTATTGAGGTCGGTAATGTACTTATATCGCTACTGATGATTTCTTTTCCGAATTCAAGTGGACACATATTGTTTTTCGTAAATGAATATATAACGTATTATTCCCATTCCTAAAAAAGGAGAATTAGTTTCCATTAATAACATGAGACACATTAACATTTTGTTTTTTATATCTAAAGTTGTAGAAACTTATTGAAAGGACAAGTAACTGGATTCAAGTTGAAAGGCTCAGAGAGTACAATAAACGCAATAAGTACAATAAATTAATCCGGGCAGCTAAGCGCTTCTCTTGGAAATTTATCTGCGAACAGGATGATGGTGTCGGCGATGTTTCAATATAAAAAATGCACCTCTAAAACCCACATCCAACCAGAAATACTGGTGTATGATACGGGGAGAAAGTCAGAAACAATAGAGATCTTATTGTTGCTGATGAGTCCCCACTTCCCGACAAGCATGGAGGAACCGGAAGTGGAAATTATTCGTGTTGGGATTACGGCTCAACAGGGACCAATCATGGATGGAATAGTTAGAACTGCTTCTCGTGTTTAGAGCAGGTAAGAATGACAGCATTTTTCCCGCGCTTCTACAGAAAGAGGTGGATTTTTTTCATATCATACGGTTAGAATTTTTAATGCCTGATTAAGGGCAGGATGTATGACTTAAGTAGCCTGTCTACGTCAAGGGAAGGTAGATAGAAACGGACCGTCACAAGGTTGTTAAATATATTGAAAAGGCTTTCTATGGCAAATTGTATACCTTTGGGGTTTGTATCGATATTTTTAATAATGTAGGTACCGAAACTCTTACCCAATCTTTTGTACAGTATCAACTTGATCGGTATATCATCGAATGGGTAGCTTCATGGTAGGGAACAGATGAATAATTATTAGGAGAAGAGTTTAACGTGGGACGCTTCAAGAGCGTCCAACCTTCTAAGGGACCTGACCAGGGAAGGTTTTGAACCCGTCTTCTATGCGAACGATGCGATAATACTTTACAGGAAAACCGAAAAGACTATCAACGTTGTGCTAAACTGGGTCCGGCTTGAGCATAAGACAAGAAAAAGCGAAGATAAGCCTATTAATTATGAAATCAAGCGTTATGCGATATGATGAATCTTCTTTTCAGGGAAGGATCCAATAGGATTAAATATTTAGGTGTTATTCAAGATAGGAAACTGCTATGGAGACACCACATAGAGGAAACAGCTAAAGAGGTTAACTTATGCTGGTCTCTCTACAGGAGGGCCATTGGTTCAAGATTAAGACCTACACCATTCGCACACATTGACTCTATAGGAGTGTAATTAGACCGATTCTAACATACGCATCAGTAGTATGAGGAGTCAGTCCTTCGATATATCCGACCGGGTACAGAAAGCTAGTCTTAACTGACTGCGAGATACTGATACCGTAAAGATACTCCTGGACCAATTGAACCCTAACTCAAACACCCGTTGAAATTAGCTGCTCCATGGATGGATCGAAATTGGAAGAAAGAATGGGCTTAGCTTTCTTCATAGAAGAACAGGAGACCGTAATTTACATACGTCTGCCTGACCATATCACAGACTTCCAGGCCGAAGTTCGTGCGATCACGGATGTCGTATAGTGAGTCAGTGTGAATATTAGTTATACAGATGCCAAGATCGTACAGCCAGTCGATAATTGGAGCAATGAGGGACTAGAGTTCGCCGTGTTTGGGTGGCAAACACTATTTGCGTAATAGGTAATTAACGTGCGAATAGGCTGGCGAACAAAGCCAGAACGTTGCAGACGGTGAATCTCATCAACGCAAAGGCATTCAAGGCAGAGACAATTTAGTTACAAGATTGGGTAAAAATGACGCACAAGACATGATGGAGCAGTGATACTGTGGGTAATATCGTCCTGCCGATTGCTCAGTACGTATTTAACAGAGGGTCGGGGTTCCACAGGCTTCAGTGATTGGTTCTATTTTGTATCTTAATGACTTATTCCACTACTTAAGTGCAGGTACCTGTAAGGCATTTGTAGGCGATATACAATTATTGTGGTCCTATGATACGTGCTCACCTACCCTAAGATTATATTAGTAGTGAATTAATTAGCTGTTCTGGATAATTCGATGATTTCAACCTATGTTGATCCTAGTAAAATTTTGATCCTTAACTTAAATCTGAAAATATATGGATCCCAAGCAAAATATTTATCCCGAATGAGATGTCTTGGTGTTATAATTGATGACAAACTATCGTTTGATCAGAAATTGACATCTTCTCAAAAGTTTCCGCGACGCTGCGATGATCAGCTTAATCTGACACTACCTTTGTATGATAGCAAACATGCACCTCATGCCCTTCTGATAACCCATGTTAAATACTGAATTCTGGTTGTAATATTGGTAACAATTTTCAAATTAAATATATTGTGCACAAAATTATTAGATATGTTTACGGGCTCAGGCTTAGAGCTCATGTTTTGCATTATTTAAAAAACTTTCTTCATATCAACTTTAGCGATTATCTTAAATTTCGAGTATAGATTTATCTTTTTAAAATCATTTATTCGTCATATTGTCTCAATTAAATTAGTGTTTTTTGTTTGTTATGTGGTCAAGTATGTCTATATGCCTGCATTTCATTGGTTATTTTGGAATTAGGGTAAAGTCTACTGATGATTTGGTGTAAGAACCAATGAACCTGTGGTTACTTTCACACGTTCTCTCAGAAATCCTTAATTTTTCATATGATGTATTAATACTGCGATCTATGAAAGGTCTTTCCTAGTTTAAGTTTCTCTTCGTCATTAACAACCTTCAAAGGCAAACGTTTTCTATATTTTAACAATTCAAACTCGATACTCTAATAATAAGGGTAACGCCTGACACTTTCTCCAATTTTACCAACTCTTCTGGTTTAGGCAGCTCTTGTATACTTGTCTGTAAATTTGGGGATGTTGTTGTTAATTATGCTTAGTCAGCATAGAAGAATTACTTTTACTAGTAACACGAATGAGATTGGCCTATAGCAGGGAAAGACAAATGCAGGGCGCGGCGCCTTTTCATTTACTCTTCTGTTACGTACGTGTGTACACGCATTGTAGAGCTGTAAACAATTTCAATCAGTCTAGTTTCAGCATTCAAACAGTCAGGTTGTGTTTATCGCATACTTTAAGAATCAGCGTTGCCAGAAAACAATGTGAGTCCGATCACAGTTGAGAAATCTTTATGAAAAAAATATTTGCTGATTCTAGTACAGGGTAAGGCAAATGCTTTGGCGAAAAGTATGAAGAGATACGGAAAATTATGAATGACATTCCCTTATGACCACCTGGTGTTTTGTTAACAATTTGAACCACAATTCATTGTGTTCATGACATTCAAACTTTTTGCAAATAATGCATGTTGGTGAATAATGCAATGAAAAATATATATGTACGTATGTGTATTTGCATTACTCCTTGTCAAAACCTTCTTATTTATACACCATCACTGCATACAGAGCCACAAACATCATTTTGCTCCAATGCAGATACTAATTTTCTAATATATATTGCAAATACCCATAATAAAATTAAGTTAGTTTTTGGAGATTTTAAAGTTTTAATTGGGGACAAGTGACGAAAGTTGATTGGCAATACCGATTCGTGGTGAGAGCACAGAGAGTAATAAGTAATACAATCGCAAAATGTAATAGTATAGGTTGCCCTTCCCTGGCCTATAGGCTATATGTATTACAAATGCATGAAATAATAAAGAAGTAAATATTAGTGCACAGCATAAATTAACTACATATTTTCATTAACAATATTAAAAAAAATCATTGAGTCGAAATTTTTTAAATTATGTTACGTACCTTATAAAAGAAGTTTAAATTATATATATGGGAGATTTCTTCTTTTCTTGTTGTTGTTGTAGAGCTTCATAATTCCCAATTCGCTTCAATTAAACGCAGTTTAAAATTCGGTCTGTGAGACCGACGCGAATATTGGTATATAAATTTTGTGCAAGTTATACTTCGAATATATAATATAATTTGTATTATTTTCTTCAACTTTTAAATAGTTTCATAACGTATATGTTTTAAATTACGTGCATGTTATATTTAAGATCAAGACAGAGGAAGAACTAAGACTGATACTGGAGGATGATCTGTCAATTTCTGACTTTGACGAAAACAACGACTCTGACTATGAGGCTTCAGTTGATACGTAGGAAGAAAATACAGATATAGAGTAAGCGGAAACTATTCAGATTATGAACTGGAAATTGTTGAAATTATTTTGTTTCGAACATGCAGTTATGATATTTTCCAATTGCTATTGTTTCAAGTCAGGCTAGACTTATTTTATATATTTAATTATGTACTATACTTTTTTGTAGGAATTATTGAATTTTGGTCTATTTTTGTTAATAGATATACACTTTTGATGCTGTTTTTTAAACTCATGAATTTAACAACATTTCACAAAGACTGAAATGAAAGACTTTTGGATATAAAATATAAAGTTATTTTCTCCAAAACTTTTGCTTATACAGTACTTTTCGCTTATAGTCCATTCCGCTTAAAGGCCAAAAACGGATATAAGCCAAAACTTTCGTATTGATTTGCAGGTTTTTTTGAATTTCATACAAATTATTTGTTCTAAAGTCCACTTCGCTTGTAGTCCATTTTTGATTGAAGTCCACGTTTTGTTGGCATTCGTAACTAATATTGTATGGAAAAAACTCGCGTAGTAGTCCACTCTGTTCTTTTAATTGTATATTTTATGGGCTCCAAGTATAACGCGTTGGACCTTCTTTGACATAAAAATATATATTCTGCTTAGCAAAATTACGAAAAAACACTTTAAAAATAATGTAGTTTTTTAGAGGTTGGTTTAGTTCTTCTTATTGGAACTTTTTTCCCTCTTAGCCGATTTAGCCCATTTCCGAACTTAACCTGTGCTATCTCTCAGGATATATTTATACTAAATTTCAAGAGTCCGGGTCTTTTCGTTTGACTTAACCGTGATTTCCAAGGACGGACATGCTCAGATCGTCTTAGATTTCATCACTGATCAAGAATATATTTATGGGGTCTCAGATGGATATTTTGCTGCGTTGGGTATAATAATAAATGTTTTTGTTTTAACTATTGATTTAAATTAAATCAATATTTGGTTGTTTTAAATAAACTATTCTTTTGTTTTAAAAAGGTGGAATAAAATAATTTTATATAGTCCAAAATGTGGGTTAAATCAGGATTCACTTATAATCCATTAAGGGGCTTATAAAGAAAATCGGTTACAGTCCACAAAAGTTGGGCAACTACAGTTGTGGACTATAAGCGAAAAGTACTGTATTACTAAAAACATACGTTTCTAAAAGAGAATAAAGATTTGTTAACATTTTTTAAGCTAATATAAGTTTTGTAACCTCCACAAAAATCGGTCTGACAGACCGGCAGCGAGTATACGTTTTTAATTATTTGACGTGAGTATAGGAAGGTTAATAGAAATATAATATTGTTAAAAATTGCTTTGTCATACATGAGAACTTTTTAACTTCCCGCTAAGAAAATTTGTAATTATCAAAAAATTGGGAACTTACTGGTTTTACCCCGTTTTCAAAAAATCTAGTTTTCACCAGATCTCCGCGTTTTGAGAACCTAGCAAGCTTTCCTGACTATTCCTGAGAGGGTGTTACTATGTTAGTAATTATGTATGTGTGTGTGTAGGTATGTGACCTGCTTACAAGTTTTGAACGGCTGAGCAGAATCGATCCAGACTAGTCGCTTTGCAAAGGGTTCTTAAAACCTTAGATTTGGAACCGGTTCAAGTCGGTAGATTTTGACATATATTAAAAAAGCTAAAGATTTTTCTTGAATGTAGTTTGTTTTAAAATATATTTTAAAAAGTTCTATGAGTCAAAATCGGTTACTGCGTCCATCTCACGAAAAAATTCGAAAAAATTGATGATATTTAATAGACTACGAAATTATATATCTAATCGATTAGTGTCCGAAGTAATCTAGTGACGTATCAAAAAGTTCTATCGAACTTGAGAATTGTTGCCGATTCTGACCTGTAGATTTCGAGAACTCTTGAAAAAGTAACAAACGATTTTTTGAATAGGTCACTTATCTCCCCACTCCAAGGGTTTGCTGAATTATGCATTTTATTCTAAGCGTAACCCGCATAAAATTTTGAGATTTTCACTAGTGTAATTGTGTATATATATAGGGAAATTATAAATGGTTTTTTATGATGACTACTATTTTTTTCCAATCGTCAGTAAAACAGGTCCTAAATTCCAACACAATTGGTCTTACAGTTTCCAATTGTATCCAATTTGATCTATCCGTTTTCAAATTTTAAGCAGTTAATGAAATCAAGATTTATTTTGATATATAGCGAAAAGGTATGCCCCATAAGATGTTAATAAGGCGGATACCAATACATCTAGAATAACCTTTCTACTGACTTTGCCTTCTAAGGTTTTCAGATATAAAATGGGCTCACCTATCAGACAATGCAACTTATTATACCCTTCACAAAAAAGTGAAAGGGTATACTATATATAGGTTTGTCATTCCGTGTGTAATTTTTTCGATGTCAATATAGGACCCCATAAAGTATATATAATCTGGATCCTTATGAATAGCGATGACGATTGAGCGATGTCCGTCTGTCCGGTTTTCCCAAGCCACCAGAAGAGCTAGAGACTTCGTTCTTGGATCGTTGGATTGGAAATCCAACTAGAGTGGTATTGAAATTTAGAAAGATCCGAAGTACGGTTCCAGAGATGGGAAGATTACACCTATTTCTCGACGCAAAATTTATACCAAAAACCAATTATTTTATTTTAATGTTTATAAATTAAACGTATTTCGTGCTTTGGGAAGCATCAATGGTCTATTAAAAACTAAAAATATTAAAAAATTTTTCCAGGAATGGAAAATAAAAATTTTTTTCGGTCCATTCCGTATTTTGTAGTAACTAAAATTGTTAAAAACTTCAAGTTTTTCTTTAACAAATCCTCTTTATACGTCATGAAGATTTGCAATGACAAAAACAAATTTTTTTAATAATAATTTTGCTTCCAGGGATGGGAAATTGCATTTATTTTATACGTGAAAGTAATCAAACAGGCAACTGTTTGATTACTTTTTGTTGCTACCTAAAACTGTCTTATAATTTAGGAAGAACAAAATTGGTATCAAAAATTCAAAAAAAAATCAAAATTTCGAATCCAGGTTTGGAAAGTGCAATATTTTGTAGTACATGAAAGTGGCCAAAATGGTTAAAAAATTAAAATTTTTTTTAAATAAAACTACTTTATACCTCAGGAAGACTTGCACTGATAAAAAATAAAATTTCGCTTCCAGGGTTGGGAAAATGAAAGTTTTTTTTTGGTACATGCAATATATTGTAGTACATGTAATAACCAAAATTGTTATAAATTTTGAGTTTGTCTTAAATAAAATCACTTTTTACTTTATGAAGATTTGCATTGATAAAAAAAATTTAAAAAATTAAAATTTCGCTTCCAGGGGTGGGAAATTGAAATTTTTTATACATAAAAGTAAACAAAATTATTAAAAATTTAAAATGTTTCTTCAATAAAACTACTTTATACCTCATGAAGAGTCGCATTTATAAAAAAAACAAAAAAGAATTAAATTTCAATTGCAGGGCTGGGAAATTGAAAGTTCTTTTGGTACATGCAATATATTGCAGAACATGAAAGTGACAAAAATGGTTGCTAATTTTAAGATTTTTGTAAATAAAACTACTTTATAAGTAATGGAAACTAGCATTGGTATAAAAAGAATACAAAAACTAAAATTTCGCTCCCAGGGATGGGAAATTGAAATTTTTTATACATAAAAGTAACCAAAAAGCCAACTAACGTCGGTTTTTTTACTAATTAAAACTTTTAATTCACGAAAAACAAAATTGGTATCAAATATTAAAACAAACCAATATTTCGATTCCAGGGTTGGATAACTGCAATATTTTGTACTACATGAAAGTGACAAAATGGTTACAAATTTTAAGTTTTTATTAAAGAAACATCATTATTAAGAGTTGCACGAACCTCATTATTAAAATATTTTATGGTACATGAAAGTGACCAAAAAGTTTCACTAAGAATTTCATTGGTAAAAAAATAAAAATTCGCGTCCAGAGTTGGAAAATCAAAATATTTCTGGTACATAATAGTACCCACATAAATTCCAAATTTTGTTTTTTTAGTGAATTAAACCTATTTTATACTTCATTTGGTATAAAAAATTCGGTTCCAGGGTTGAAAAATCTAAATTTTTTAGTACATAAAAGTAGCCATATAAATTCCTTATTTTGGTTGTGTGTGAATGAAATCTTTTTTAAACTTCGGGAAGAGTTAAATTGGTATTAAAAACCAAAAGAATTAAAAATCCAATTTGAGGGTTGGAATATCGTCATTTTCTGATTCATAAAAGTAACCATACATATAACTTGTTATTTTTGATTTTTGTGATGAATTGTAACTACTTTATATATCAGGAAGAAATAAATTGGTATTAAAAACCAAAAAAATCTAAAAGACTATTCCACGGTTGGACAATTAGAACCTTTTGGAGTACATGAAACGGATTTTTTCTTTTTGTTTGTAAATTTAACAAATTTAATATTTTTGAAAGACGTTCAGAGGTATTAGAAGTAAGAAGGCGCCAAACATTTAGCTTCCTAACCAAAAAATTTAAACGTTGTCTTATATATAAAAGTAACGGATAACAACTACTTTCTGTTTTAGCAAGGAAGAAAGAAAGAAGAATTACATCTGTGAAGGGTATGTAAGATTCGGCACAGTCGGATATAGCACTTTTACTTGTTTTTATATATTTCTATATATCTACATATCTAGATTATGCAAATCCATTTTGGCTTTTAGTTTTTTATCATGTGTTAAATTGTTTGTTAAGTGAAAGCTTTCTTCTTATCAATTATTTTAATATGTATGTTTCGTCTACCACAAGTGAAATCTCTTTCCATCGCTTATATCAAAATGTAAGCTGGTTTGTTCGTTTTTTTGAACATGTATATATTAAATTCATTAACAAAAATCAGGCTGTAAATCATTTCCAAAGTAATATATATATTCATATATATATATATATATATATATATATATATATATATATATATATACGAGTATATATATATATATATATATATATATATATATATATGTAACAGTTTTAATATACTTTCGAAAGAATAAAATATTCAGCACATTGACAATTAAAGTTTCAAGTTACAAATAAATGGTATCTACATAATATAGGCCTTGTACATTAAAGATTCAATTTTGCACTAATTGTCAATACATTTATTATTTTGCATTTTCTGTTGCCATATATATATATATATATATATATATATATATATATATATATATATATATATATATATATATATATATATATACATATATATCATTTATATATTCCTCTTTCAGAAGTGTTTCGAGGATTGGAAAAAAAACGCTAGCATAAGTGTATTAGATCTAAGGGGGAGTACTTTGAAGTGGCAAGATAGTTATTGATGAATAAATAAATACTTTATTTTTTATTAGACCTTTACGGTTTTTTTGATCAGACCTCGAATGTATATTGTACACAGATTTCTTTCATTTTGCTCATTCCAATTGAATCAAAAATCCCAATTTGTTAATATGTTGCCTTAATTAAAGCTTGCAGATTCGCTAAAGGTATGGAAAAAAAGAAGAAAGTAAATTTAAAACTGTATATTTTATCTCCATAATATTTTGTTCTTCTATTTGGTTATGTTCTAATCAAAACACATGTATTGTTTGCAGGTATTACGAAACTGGGTCAATTAAACCACGTGCCATTGGTGGCTCGAAACCACGTGTTGCTACCACACCAGTTGTACAAAAAATAGCCGATTACAAACGTGAATGTCCCAGTATTTTTGCGTGGGAAATACGAGATCGATTGCTGTCGGAACAAGTATGCAATAGTGATAATATACCCAGTGTGAGTATGATGACATATTTATTTGAAATTTACGAGATTTTAGACAAAACACTAAAATTATTCTTGCTTTTTTTCGCAAGACATTTTTTAACATTGCGATGAATAATATGTAATGTCTAAAAGTTTTTACGATATATAGTGAGAGCTCTATGTTGGGCAATGCCTGATTTTATATGCACTGCATCATTCGAAAACAATCAATATAAGAGTATAAGTACATATTTATTTCAAAAGCGGCTGCATGTCATTTTAATTTTGCTTAATATTTTTATAGTTCCTTATTTTACACTTAACCCGCTTGAGAGGAGGTTTTTTGCCTTCTTCAAAGACTTGGAGAATTAAATTGCTTCTCGGAGAACCTTACAAAAAATATGGAAAACGGCGAACCAAAAAGGTCATCTCTGCAACTTCCCGTTGATTTTAACCGCTAAAAATGGCATTATTTTAATTCTAAATTTGCTATAACTTTCGAATGGATTCCCACGTTGGAAGCGGTGATTGATGTAATTCTTCCATACCTATAAAAGAATCGAGAACACTAATTAATCACACATATAATTCCGGAGTGTTTCGAAAAATTCACTTTTTTCGAATTTGTCGTACACGATATCTCACGAACGCGTGAATCAATTTTGACCCGGTTGGTAGAGTTCATATATTTTGAAATATTTTAATTTTTTTAGCTGGAATCTTACACATTATAAAATATTAAAATAAAGAATATTATATGAACATTGTTAACTTTATATCGAAGCATTTATAAAACTAAAATGTACTCTTATATTTCAAAAATGACTTGTTTTCTTTTTAAAACAACAGTTCTTTTTGTTTGAAAATACTCGTAGCTTGAATTTTAAGAATAAGACTGAAAATTTTTAAAATAAAAATTTTTTATACTTATGTATTTAATATTATTTCTTATTGTTATTAAAATGTTTTTTTAGTGTACATTTTGTGATTGATTTAGAGATTCGATTTTTAAAATATCACTTTTTAGTTTATTTATAGCGAAGGAAACAAAAATAATTGTATCGCTTTAGTTTTCAAACATTTTCATTCTGTCCAAGTCAAAAGGAACTGTCAAATAAAATGGATACGTAGACATAAATGTAAATCAAACAAATTTTAACACCATATTTTATTTAGATTAACTTTTCGCTATTCCGTCTGCTATTCATAAGATACATTTTTAAAAGCCGACGGAGGAACAAATTGGTTAATTGAAACAGCTTAGAACACTTTGATTTTTAAGTTGAAGTTTTGTAATTTCGTTAAAAATCACATAAAAAAATGTTTAATTAGTGTGCGTCCATAATAAAAGCTGGCAGCAGAGCCATAAAAAATATTTGATGCTTACAACATCGTTATTTGACATATTTCTATAAGAAAACTGTCAAATAAGAAGATTATAATCATGAACTATTTTTTATGAATTAGGCCTTAAAACTCTAACAGAGCGTTCAGCTCCTGCCGTTCTGGAATTGGCAACATACTAAGCGTGGTCTAATAAACAGGTCATTGCAATTCTGCAGATGATTCTTTGGGGCATTGTGTCTTGGTCATTAATAATCATCACATATATACACATACGTATATGTTTCTTCACTTGAACAAAAGTTGTTTACATTTTTGGACGTCGCACAGACAGGTATTTGGCCCTAAAAGTCGCTCAAAAATATTTTTTTGTAATTTATAATTTTATATTAGTATTTTATTGGATTTAAAGGTAGGTTAAGGTATTTCAGTGTAGAAAAAGGCAAAAAACATAATTGTTTACCCCCATATTCATAAAAATTTTTGAAAGTTAATGTTGGTTTACTGTACGAATTTTGTATGGGAAAACCGATTTTAATGCACACATTAACTTTACTAATCATTTATGAATATGGTGGTTAATGTTTAAACATATATTTATTATTATTCATCTTTATTAATTTGGTTCCTTATATACTAGAATTCTTAAACTAATTTAGGCATCAAAATTAACAGGTAACAGTTACAGTGTTGGTAGAAACACACCAGACATATGTCAAATCTATATTTACGAATTTTAGTATTTGATTTTACGAATTTTGTGGTAGGTCCCATTTCCGTAAAAGAAAAATTTGAATTTATGAATTTAGTAATAGAATACGAATTATAGTTTTTTCTGTGTACAAAGGAAAAACCTATCATCTCTTACCTAACAAAATTATTTATATCTTAAAATAGATTGATAAAAGTAGCTTTAATAAACATTTCTAAATTTTAAGATTCTTATAATTTCTATGTCCAATTATCATTGAACAATAATTATAAATCTTGTTTATTCGTCATTTTCCACAGTATCGTCTTCGTTTTCAATATTAACGTTACAAATGTCGTTTTCGTCAAGTAAATTTAATGCGTCAATCAAAAGGGGTTTCTTCTTTTTCGATTTGGTCTTCCTCATTCCTGTCAGAAGAGGGTCTGACGTCAAAAGCAACCTGTTTAGCACATCTTGGTTGCATTCTATTCTTGAAAATTTTCTAGAATAATCCATCCTGTATGTCCGAATATGTTTATTACGAGCTTCCGCCGCTTCTTCAGAGAGTTGACCGATTGGCAGAATCGCCTCCCTTATTACAGCTGCTCCATGGAGCAACACCTTGTGCAATGTCGGTGAAATTTATAAAGGGAAACATACAATTCAGCAGTTTCCTTACAGTAAACCTCGAACTTTTCTGTGTTAATTTTAAGACCACAGCACATGGCATCTAATATTATTTTTAAGCGGTAGATTAAATTTTTGTCAATCCCGGTTATCTCTGCTGATCTTTCGTATTCTTCAAAAAAGCGGCGACTGGTATTACCATCATTAGTGTTGCCGAAATTCGCCTTAGGTATGTCTACCAATAAGCCCAGTTGGTCTCGAAATTTTATTTGTATGTCCTTTTTTTGGTTTGCCACCAGATCCTTCTCGACGGACAGGCGAGCATTCCACTTCCTTACTGGCAATTTGTATGCAACATGTAGGATGCTCTCAAAAAATCTAATTCGCGCGTGCAGCAACGACAGCCCAAACCTCATATTTTCTGTATTGCACGGCCTCTCCTTTGTAAGGTCGTTAAATTGTGAAGATGTGGCACCACATATATAGCATTTCATAGTGGACTTGGTATGTGTCGCAGCGTTACATACTTTGCCATCCACCATTGTAAAAACAATTTTATGCTTGACGGATATATCGTCAATCTTGGTCTTGTCCAGTTCTTTAATTTGATTTTCAATGTACTCAATTTCATCATTGATCACATCAGTTGTTTCCTTTATGAATCTAAGCCGAATTGGTCTGCAATAACGTGGCGAAGAAGGGGTTGGGTTTTGCCACATTATTTTTCTTTCCTTTCCGTACACCAATTGTAGTGGAACAACAGAACTCTGAAATATATTGCCGTCGGAATCTGTCTCACTCTCAAACTTCATTTTGTGCTGCGTTTGTTGTGACCCATCACTACCCCATTTGCTTATCAGCACGAATGATTCTTTTTCCGCTGTTGTCAATTGTTTCAGCACCTCCTCGCCAAGATGTAACAAGAGTCGTTTGGTCGTATGATCCATCAAACTTTGTACTCTGACTTCAGCGCAAGTTTCAGTAATGCAGTGAATTTCAGGATAGCATTCCTTCTTCAGTTTTTGTAAAATAGAATAACAAGGGTAAAACCCTGGATTTGAGTCTCTTACTACTTCGTATTGTGCCTGCGTGAGTCCCGCTTCAGCGTACATGAACAATGCACGTAGATGTACCAATTTTGTTGAGGCTTCTTTGTCTTTATCAGCGGTACTTTTCTTAATGGCTGCAGCATATGTTTTTGCTCGACGGGGGCTTCTTGTTAGGACTTTTACAATTTTTGATGCTTCTACTTCGCCCGTCTTTCGTAAGTTCATTTGTGTTGCATATCCTAATTCTTTCAAGTCAGCTGACCGAAGATCTTTTATTTTTCGTCTCTTACTGCCTTCAGTTAGTTCTGAGAACGTCTTTTGAGGCCTACCGGGACTTAATCCTGTAACAGTGGACACAAGGTCACTCATTACTATAGTTAGGGTCACAATATGCTTTAAGTAAATAAACAATAGCATTTGGGTTTTACATATCTGCTTTTGGAAGCGATATGGTTCCATAGAGCCACTCTCGATTGTTTTCTAGGAATCTGGGCTTTGTGTTCCGGGCATTTGACCATTTCTGCTTAAATTCGTGTCGTACAATCGACAATTTCTGTTTCACTATAGCAATGTTTGGACCATGTTCAGAATAATGATTGAGAACCTCTGACTCCATAAATTTTAATTTTTCGTTGAAATTTTTAGCATCTGAGCGTTCCATAATGGCCCATAAGTCGTTTCTGGTTAATACCCTCATTCCAGAAGAGCCTGTAATAGAAAATGGCATTTTATTGAAATTCTTGATTAACCTAGTTTTTAAAACCCATGTACTAAAAAAATCGCTAAAAATCTAGGGGTGGATTGGGGTGGCTGTTTTTTGGTTTTTAAATTTCTGGAGGATCTATTCTACAAAATACTATCAAACTTTAAGCTCAGAAATGATCAGAAATAGTATAAAACCTTTGTGATATGTTAAGATGTGTGTTTTTTTTTTGTCATTTCTAGAGCTTAACCATTAAGTGCAAAAAAAACTAGTAAATAAATGGAATCAACGTAAAACTTAAGTTTTAGATAAAGTACATACCTGCTTGTACACAATCCATGATAGAAACTAGCACAAAATCCACTTTATCACCATAAAATTAATATTTGAAAAAAGTAAAGTTTTTAACGTATCCAACAATCACACGACCACGTTTATCGAACGGTAACTTCCGACTGACTTTATGTAGCTGGTGAAAGGTTCAAGGGCGCCATGTTAGTGCTATTGTTTGGAGGGTTTACCTGACTTTTGAAAAATAACAGTAAAAAGGTTGTAGTGCTAATATAAAAAAAATGCATTTTGAGCGACTTTTAGGGCCAAATACCTGTCTGTGCGTCGTTATAGATATATGTTTAAATTTTTACTGTGTTTTTTTCTTCTTATTGTGAAAATCGTTAGTGCAAAACCACAAACACGTTTCTGATGCTGTAGTCAGCTGCCCCTGACAAGATGAAGATATTTATTTATACACAAACAAAATGTCTGCTGTTTTTTGTTGCTGTAATGTTATGACCTAATAGTTAGGCCACGGTTTTAAATTTTTGTCAAAATAAACTGCTCGGAAACTGAATTCATCCCGTATAACGGTTCGCCAGAAAACGAAAAATATTTTTCCTTTTTATGAAAAATTATCAAGATGTGTGTTTTTTTAATAAATTGTAAATGTATTTAAATCAGATACGGGCGTTTCATAGCACAATTGTGCTGAGATCATTCACACGTATTCTTACCCTCTTTAATTTAGTCGTCGATGAGACAGCGACGAATGAATATCAGGCGGATATTTACGAATTTTTTTATATTTTTTTCTAGAATATTTGTCCAAAATTAAAAAAGATAGTACAATAATTTGTTATGTTTTCCATTCAAGAAAAAATATATATAAAAGAATGGTTGCTTGCTGGAGCATAACACTGAATATGCGAAAAAAAATACGCGGTTTGATGTATCAAACTTAATAAGCTTTGATATTTGTCGGCATGGAAGATCATTTTCATATGGGAAACATATTCAAAATATTTTTGATAAGATTTTACACAGACTGATTAATAAGACTAAGTGTATTACTAAATTAGGAGTATTAGTATAGTCCGTTATTGGAGAAAAATTGTATAAAAGGCATTGTATGTTATCGAAAGAATTGTTTATGACAAAATATTTTTCGCATATCATCATGTCTGAAATTGTTTGCTGGGCAAATATTCTGGAAAAAAATATAAAAAAGTTCGTAAGCATCCGGCTGATATTCATTCGTCGCTGTCTCATCGACGACTAAATTAAAGAGGGTAAGAATACGTGTGAATGATCTCAGCACAATTGTGCTATGAATATATTAACTTTTCTTCTACACAATTTTTATACATTTATCACTCTTTGAACGCTTGTTGTTTTATTATATATAATTTGTTTGGACTTGCAGTGAATACCAATACTATTATCGGTATTATTGTGAATACCCCTATTGTCATATTTTATGTATCAACTTATGTACATTAAAAATTACTTCATATATAAAATCATTTTGATTGGTCAATTTGCTAAATATTTTATAAATAATAATATTATAGTATATTACATTAATTTATTTGTTGATTTAGCTCAATAAAATTTAATTCTTTCGGTTTTTGTTAAGCGGCCCATCCATTATACATACAATATAATTGAACATTTTATGATATTATATCCATTTAGCCCTATATTATGCAATAAGTGGCGCAATATTTTCAAATAAAATATGGCGCAATTTTCTTACAATAAAAAGTGAACATAACCTATAAGCAAAACAATAGCATATGAACTAGTAAATTGCGAGGTTGCTTTTATTTTAAGTTTTGGTATTTATTACTACTTAATTATAAATAAAAATGTTAAGCGACATGAGTGATGAGGAAGAAGCTTGCGTACACAGTTCACAGTATATTGCACTTCTTTTGGTTTTTTTTTTAGGAGTAGGACCAGCGCTCTGGGGATGACCCCTGCATATGCAATGTAGTAAGGGGACAGATTAGGAAAGATGAGACGATAGACTTTTTTTGTAGTTATTTCAACTTTTTTTACTTTGCCGGTTTGTACAATAAAAATCAAAAGCCTTTTGATTTCTGCCAATATATTGTGCCACCTTTGAATATGAGATACACATTGGCGATATGATTGTACAATACGAAAAATGGCACAGTTAAATTGCAAGTGGGTGGGCCGCTTTAGTAATAAAAATTTTCTTTTATTATTCATGCCCACTTATATACCTTCAAGTTACAAATATAAAAATAATAAACCAGTTCAAATTTATGTGTTTAAATTGACAATTTATTATTTAATTTTCGAGAGGAAAGTTACTATAAAAAATCCTCTGATTTATTTCATATGTATTTAAGTTTTGTTTTGTAAGGGTTATTGCTTTAACTACTATGCTTATATAAAATGCTTATAGGAATTATAAGTATAAGGTGACTTACTATATAAAATATGTATTAAGGGTTTGTTAGATATGATATGCAATATATTATCTATTTAATATTAAATTGAATTAAGATTTATAGGCTAAGTATAAAAAATTCAAACCAAAAAATTTGGCTTAGGTATGATGGAACAAAAATTTCAGAAAATGGGACATGAAGAAAATAATCAAACGGTAACAAAACATTAATGGTTAACATCAGGTTGATACAGTTCTCGTTTTCAATTTCCAAATAAAATTTGTTTAAATAGGAGCTATTATCATATTCAACTAAGTCACCTAATAAGTGGTGACAAACACAATACACATGAGCATTGACGATGAAAGCTTTCGGTGCTGTTGGCTGAAGTAGTAGAACACGAGACTATGAAGCGGAAGGTCCTGAGTTCGAGCCCGCGCTGAGTCATGAAATATTCTGTTGAATTCTTCTGATCAGCATTAGTGCGTGGTTGTGTTAGTTGTTGCCAGCCTGTTTCAATGATGAAGGCATATTCACTGGTCACTGAACATAATTGGCAGCGACTGACGCTATCAAGTACTAAAAGCAGAGTAACAGCACCCACCTTCGTCGGCCCTGTAGCAAAAATTAGCCGGCGAAGTAAAAGGTTGAAATAGCTGCAAAAAACTGTCTATCTTCTCATCTTTCCCAATCCGTCAATACTATCCCCCCGTTTTCAGTTCCGGCGCAATGCATTGCATATGTAAGGGTCATCCCCTGAGGGCTGGTCCTACTCTTAAAAAAAAAAAAATTAGCCTATAAATCTTAATTCAATTTAATATCGAAAATATAATTTTTGTTTAAGAAAACTCTGAAATTATATATCTGATCAATTTGTATTCGAACCAAGCTAGTCGCGTTTCAAAGGCTTCTTTCAAACTTCGATTACCTTTGAATTGGATCCAGTTCCGAAAAATTTTTTTTTCAAAAGTTGTTTTTCAGATAACTTTTAAACAGCTTTTCCGATCGATTCCAAAAACTAATCAAAAACCACGTCGAGCGCTAACACCAGGGTAAAAACCGGTTCACGCATTTGTGAGACATCGTGTACGAAAAATTCGAAAAAAAATTAATGAATTTTTCAAAACACTCCAAAATTATATGTATATGTTATTAATTACAGCAATCATCGCTTACCACGTGGGAATCGGCTGATCCATTTGAAAGTTATAGCAGTTTTAATATTGGGGGTGCTGTTGGCTGCAGTAGTTAACGCGAGACTGCGAAGCGGAGGAACCAGAGTTCGACTCCGCGCTCAGTTATAAATATTGTGTAGAATTCTTACAATCTGCATTAGTGCGTGGTTGGGTTAGTTGTTGGCAGCCTGTTTCAGTGATGAAGGCATAGCACCAGTCACTGAACATTATTGGCAGCGATTGATTGTTTAAATTCTTAATCAGACTTAAGCACTTTTTCCTTATTGCCACAGAATTTAAGTTGAAAATATTCGTGAACAAAAATGTCTACAGCGTTGAATGTACATGAATAGCAGAATTTAATTTAAAAATGTTCGCGAATAAAAAATTCTACAGCGTTAAATGTACATGAACAAATAAATATAGATGTGTAACAGATTTTGATTTACATGCATACGTACAGCATGCATATGGAAATGAAGAAAATAAGAAAAAGTGTAATCTTACCTTATGCAATTGTAGAATAATGATATTTTGAATTATAGTAAAATTTTGGTTTTGCTATTTTGGTTACATGTCGAACGCGCTAATTAACTCGCAGGGTTTTATACATTGAAACGATTCAACTTCCATCAGATAATAGGATAACTTTATAGTATTATATACGAGTATATTAAAATTAATATTATATTTTAATATGTATTTTACTTTAACTTTCTTAGTAAAATCTTAACATGACCATGGGCAGTGCAACGTATGTACTTTAAATTATTATAAATTATTGCTATGACTTTTTCAGTTTTGGGCATCTGGCATATGAAAGTCTGATATATTTTTCGTTCTCTTATGAAATTAGTACGAGTATTTTAATAAAAGCAAGTTGCAATTGTACAGATATTGGCAAAGAACACTTCAATTGATGCCTTGAGTTTTTTTTTTAAGTTAAAAACCTAAACTTCTTGCTGAGTTAAATTATTAACTCTCTTGTTATTAATAATTGTAAAATTTATATTTTAGATTATAATTATGCATTTAGAAAAAATGTTTAGAAATTATCACATGCATACACGAAGGGATGTGTATATATGTCATATGTGTCTACTTAGTAGAAGCTAAACAACCCAACACAGTTACAATACACAAAACACACAAGCCAGCTTTGACATATATGTATCCAAACCAGGGTTGCCACTCAAAATTTTTTTTTCCTACCAAATTTAATTTTAAAAACTACCAAATGGCATGTTTACCTACCAAAAAATAAAATAAGCAGTTATAAAAAAAATAAACTTTATTAAAAAAAACAAAACAAGTTTATACATAACAATGTTTATAAAAATAAATAACAATTCATTTGTAAAAGAAACAATATTTTAAGTAAAAAAATAAATAAGACTTCATTAGTAAAAGTAAAAATTTATATTATAAAATTCTTCGACCTTATTTTTTATTAATTTATAATGTTTATTTAAACGAAAGGTCAATTATTTTTTAATTTTTATATCAAATTACACAATTTTATATATCCCTGAAGAAGCTACACAAAGAAGTGGCGAAATATTGGAATAAAAACATAATTTTTATATAAAAATCAAAAAATAATTGACCTTTTGCTTAAATAAACATTATAAATTAATAAAAGTAAAACTCTTAAGTGTTTATTTGGAAAAAGGTTTATTTTTTAAAGTCTCTTTTTGCTGACCATATATAGTGCGAATCAGTCTTATTTATCATTCCCTTGCACGTCATAATATTATTCAATCAAACCAACCTGTCCATGATGCCATACAACGCACAGAGTAACAGAGAGCCGGCAAGATTGATGTAACATCAAAAAGATGGCCATTAAGACCGAAAAGTTGCCACTTGTTATTACTGTCGCCTCTATGATGCATACAAAAGCTGATGACTAAAAATCAAAAAGCAATCATAGATGAAAGCTGATTATTAAAAATCATGCATGGATGAAAGCTGATTAGCGTGAAACAAATATTAAAACTGAAATTGAAAAAAACTACCAAATTCACGACACAACCTACCAACCTACCAACGCATTTCAAAAGTACCGAATTTGGTAGGAAACTACCAAAAACGGCAACTCTGATCCAAACCAGTGATGTCAGCGTCATACACAATTGTGGAAACAAAACTCACATGTACGCTTACGCTCTTTTATTTTGAGAGCGTAAATTAGAATTGTTTACTGAGATATATATATATATATATATATATATATATATATATATATATATATATATATATATATATATACATAAAATAAAATAAATCATGGCCCTGAAAACATTCTTAAAATTAGATACGAAAGTTTTCTTCTGGATATGATATTTGAAGCTATACATAACAGCAATATTGAAAAATGTCTGGAAAAATATTTCTATTAGTGGAGATAATTTTCTAAAATCACACGATTTCAAACCACGTGATTTACAGAACAGGGATGTATATATATATATATATATATATATATATATATATCTATATATATATATATATATATATATATATATATGTATATATATATATATATATATATCTATATCTACATATATATATATATATATATATATATATATATGTATAGATATATATATATATATATATATATATATATATATATATTTATATATATTTATATATATATGTATATATATATATATATATATATATATATATATATATATATATATATACAGTAGTTTTCCGGTTTAACGAACGTTCGATTCTGCGAACATCGCTTTTAACGAACAGGCCAGTTTGCTCCACTGAGTACCTTATATAGCGAACAAAAAATATTTTTTTGTACTCAGTTTAACGAACAAATAAGATTCATAATTTTAGTTTAAGAACGCTTAATCTTAACTAATTTCTTAAACAAATAAATAAAAACAAAACAAGTAGAACAAAATACAGCTATTTTAGGTTCTGTTTGTATAATATTTTTGCTTGATTGTGCTGCAATGGCAAAGTTACGCATATTCTTTCGTGGTGTAAACATAAAAATGGGCACAAGAAAAAGACCGTTTTCATAAGAAAGAAATACAAATTGTTGATGATTACCGAACAGGCTTACGAATTGTAGATTTGTGCAAAAAAAATAATTAAAAAGAATCCACAGTATGTACGATTTTAAAACCAAAAGAAAATCTTTTAAACAAAATGCGCAAAGTATAAACTTTGGATCCAAAAACAGAAAATCCATGAAACAAGGTGAATTTCCAAAAATGGAGCAAATACTTTTTTTTTTGTTCGTACGACAGCGAAATTCATACATGCCTGTTTCTGGTGCATTCCTACAGTTCAAAGCCAAAGAAATTCTTAGAAAGCGTTATGGTGGAGATTGCAAGTCCCGGCTGGTTGAAAAGATTCAAAAAGCTGGAGAAAAACTCTTATCCAATATCGAAGATGTTGAACCATTTAAGAGGAAACTTCAACATGTTATCCTAGAACAGAAATTTCCATTTGATTCAATTTTTAATGCCGATGAAACTGGTATTTTTTGGAAGGCATTGTCTGAAAAAAACGTACGTCCTAGTGAGATGTTTATCCATAAACCGGCTATTCTATATAAGTACTGCGTATAACGAACTTTTCAGTTTAACGAACAGGCCTGACAGAGTATTGGTTCGTTAAACCGGAAAACTACTGTATATATATATATATATATATATATATATATATATATATATATATATATACATATATATATATATGTATATATAAATGTATATATATATATATATATATATATAGATATATATATATACATATTTATATATATTTATATATATTTATATATATATATTTATATATATATATATATATATATATATATATATATATATATATATATATATAATATATATATATATATATATATATATATATATATAATATATTTATACATATATATATATATATATATATATATATATATATATATATATATATACATAATTAGCAATCATTAATTAAAAATTAAACTTTTTCTAAATAAACAGTCAAATGAAAAAAATTTAAAAAGAGGACAATAATTTGTTACGTTTTCCATTCAAGAAAAAATAAATAAATAAAAGAATGGTTGCTTGCTAGAGCATAACACTGAATATTCACCAAAAAACAAAAAATACGCGGTTGGATGTATCAAACTTAATAAGTTTTGATATTTGTTGGCATGGAAGATCATTTTCATATGGGAAACATATTCAAAATATTTTTGATAAGATTTTACACAGACTAATTAATAAGACTAAGTGTATTACTAAATTAAGGGAATTAGTATAGTTCGTTATTGGAGAAAAATTTTATAAAAGGCATTGTATGTTATCGAAAGCATTATTTATGACAATATATTTTTCGCATATCATGACTGAAATTGTTTGCTGGGCAAATATTCTGGAAAAAAATTCGTAAGCATCCGCCTGATATTCATTCGTCGCTATCTCATCGACGACTAAATTAAAGACGGTAAGAATACGTGTGAATGATCTCAGTACAATTGTGCTATGAAACGCCCGTATCTGTTCTACTTGTAATATGTGTATGACGCTGTATATATTTGCATACATGTTTAAGGCAGTGGTGTTCAGCCCATACAACAATTGGTTAAAAAAAATTACACACATTTGTTATGCTCTTATAAAAATTTTCATTCAGTCGTCCTTGAGCAAGCGATGAGAACGCATGCGCATGGTTGTTGTCATTTTATTTCAGAAATTTATTAAACCTTGTTGTGGCTTCTTGTTGGACGAAGCATAGCAAACACAAGCGATTCAATTACAATTGAACACAACAATTGAACTCGATATTGAATAAAAGCATTCACGTTCACGGAATGAAATGTAAAACGTATTTTATGGTAAATGATGCTTTTCATAACATTATAGTTTTAATCTTACATAAAAAACTGATTTAAATAGATTTATTTTTGTTTTGTTCTCAATATAACTGTTCTATTTTTTGATATTGATAACTGATATTTACGGTCCGCGATATTTTTTTCTTAAAATTAAAATTACATTCACTTAATAAGGTGTTTATATATGACAAAAACTCTGTCTGTTTTTCTTATTTTAAGCGTTTGACATTATGTTTGCTGGGTAAAATCTCTCACCTATACATCTTCACTTTTATTTTGGAACACCACTGGTTTAAGGGATACTTGCGTACAATATCATCATCATCTCTTACCTTTGATGTTGCTAGGTTTATCGTTGTTGATATCTACACTTATTAGTACACAGTATTGAATGATCTTGTATATTCTCGTCGATGTATACGGATATTCTGTTTCTGTTAATTTGAATATTATCTACATCAGGGAAAGGCAAATGTAGGGCTCGGCGCCTTTTCATGTACATGTGTACACGCATTGTAGAGCTGTAAACAATTTCAATCAGTCTAGTTTCAGCATTCAAGCAGGTAGGTTGTGTTTATCGCATACTTGAAGAATCAGCGTTGCCAGAAAGCAATGTGAGTCCGATCACTGTGGGGAAATCTTTATGAAAAAAATGATTGCTGATTCTAGTACAGGGAAAGGCAAATGCTTTGGCGAAAAGTATGAAGAGATGCGGAAAATTATAAATGACATTCCCTTATGACCACCTCGTGTTTTGTTAACAATTTGAACCACAATTCATAGTGTTCATTACATTCAAACTTTTTTGCATATAATGCCTGCTGTTGAATAATGCAATGAACATATACATATGTGTATTTGCATTACTCTTTATCAGATGTCCTACAAAAACTTATTTTTTATACACCATCACTGCATACAGAGCCACAAACATCATTTTGCTCCAATGCCATGCCGATACTAATTTTCTAATATATTGCAAATACCCATAAAAAAATCAAGTTAGCTTTTGGAGATTTTAAAGTTTTAATTGGGGAGAAGTGACGAAAGTTGATTGGCAAGACCGATTCGTGGTGAGAGCGCAGAGAGTATATAAGTAATACAATCGCAAAATGTAATAGTATAGGTTGCCTTTCCCTGATCTACATTTTGTTGACCAGGGCTGTAACATTTTGAAAACTAGAGCTGAGTTGATAGTGCTGCCAAGTACATATAGCCACATGGTCGTTATATTTTAATCTAGTTTTTAACCTTGTAACAATATATTTCAATTATTAATAACAAGTGAGTTAATAATTTAACTCAACAAGACGTTTAATTTTGTAACTTCCGAAAAATACTCAAGGCATCAATATATGTTCTTTGCCAATATATGTACAACTGCAACTTGCTTTTATTAAAATACTCGTTCTAATTTAATAAGAGAACTAAAAATATATTAGACTTTAATATAAATATATTAATATGCCAGATGCCCAAAGCTGCCAAAGTCATAGCAATAATTTATAATAATATAATGTACGTTGCACTGTCCATGGTCATGTTAAGATTTTAATAACAGAGTTAAAGTAAACGAAAGTTTAAAATTTAATATTAATTTAAATGTAAACGAAATTTATTTGTTGGTGGTCAAGCAATGTCTATATGCATTTCATTGGTGCTTTACCAAATCATCAGTAGACTTTAACCACAGTTTTGAAAAGTTAAAAACCTCTTATCTTATGCACATACTTCTGAAAACCATCTGAGAATCCACAATTTGTAAATTACAAACTATTTTCAAAAATCACAACGGAATAAGCAATTGTATTCGATATGAATCAATTTTATTTTTCTACACCTTTATACATACAATTAGAAATCTGATTGTGTAAAGCAGGGAAAGGCAGGGCGCGGCGCCTTTTCATTTCCTCTTCTGTTACGTACGTGTGTACACGCATTGTAGACAGGGTTGCCGTTGAAAATTTCGAAAAAGTGTCATAAAAAGGGTATTTAAGAAGAAAAAAAGGGTAAAAAAGGGTATTTTAAATTAAAAAAGGTTGAAGTTTTTTTTAAACAAAAATATAACATTTATTTCAATTTAAAAAATAGCAAAAACGAATTTTAACAATGAAATTTATTTGTTGGTGGTCAAGCAATGTCTATATTCATTTCATTAGTGCTTTACCAAATCATCAGTAGACTTTAACCAGAGTTTTGAAAAGTTGAAAACCTCTTATTATCTGCATATACATACTTCTGAAAGCCATCTGAGAATTCACATTTTGTAAATTACAAATTATTTTCAAAAATCACAACAGAATGAGCATAGTAGGCTTTGAAACTCATACAAAACTAACCCAACAAATAAATTATATTCGATATGAATCTATTTTATTTTTCTACACCTTTATACAATTAGAAATTCACTGGATAACAAGAAAAGTATTTCTAAGACAAAATGAAAAATAAAATCTATATTAAACTGTTATGAAATTTTTATTTGACATATAAACATATATGAATATGAGTGGCACGCTAAACTGCAAAATTAAATGGAAATCTATAGACAAACAGTCCATACATTTTTAATATATATAAGAGCTTTTCGCTGCCAAATATTAAGCCGAAACACATACATAAATCAGGGCATACTCACAGTTGATCGTCATTTCATTTCACACAATTGACAAACTTTATATGAAAAAAATAGGAATATGACAGTCGGATGCAATGTTTTATATGTACGCTCACAAAACTAATTTACGGATTATTTATTCAACACACATATATAAAAGATAAGTGAACTGAGAACTTTCGTGAGGAATATTGGAACTTTAATACATTTTCAAAAAGGGTCAAAAAGTGGCATATATTTTGTTAAAATGATACAAAGGGATATATTAAAAAAAGGGTCATAAAAAGTGTCATTGGCATGAAAAAAGAGTGAAAAGTTATACTTTAGTATCTCAACGGCAACGCTGATTATATAGCTGTGAACAACTAGAGTTGTACAAAACAGCTCTTTTGAGTGAGCGATCTTTTCCGCTCCGCTCACGTTACTGAATTAATTCATTCATTTCATTCACTAGCTCAGTTGATTCCTTAGCTCAGCCATAATTCATGAAATGAAAATGTCATGAAAGAAAATGAAAGAATCAGACTAGCTAATACAACAACCACTTATGCCTTTTTATTTTTTCGTTAATATGTAATATAAAAAACATTTATTGAACATAATAACTAGATAAATATTTAAGTGATTTTAAATATTTTGCTTTCGAACCTATTTTAATAAAGTAATGTTTTCTATTTAACGTTGTATTTTGGAGATTTTTCTCAGTTAATTTATGTATAATTTATATATATATATATATATATATATATATATATATATATATATATATATATATACATATGTATATATATATATATATATATATATATATATATATTTATATATATATATATATATATATATATATATATATATATATATATATAAAATAAATACATATAAATAGTGCACCAAGTTAATAAGTACTGAAATATGTATCATGACAGTGCTGTTGAAAAATTTTCATTTTGCAGCTCTAATAATTAAGAGCACCACACCATGTGTGTATCTGCATTGATTGAATTAATTCCTTTTTTTCATATAGATTTTGACATACAAGCATTGAAAAGAGCTACTGAAAGAGACAGATTCAATGAAGCAATTGAAACAACTGAATCAACTGAAAGAAGTGAAAGGAAGGAGCTACTGAAACAACTGAAAGAAGTGAATGAGTAGAGCTACTGAAACAATTGAAAGAAAAGAGCTATTGGGGCAACTGAAAGAAGTGAAAGAAAAGAGCTACTGAAAGAAATAGATTAAATGAAACAACTGAAAGAAGTGAAAGAAAAGAGCTAAAAACGCTCAGTAAAATGAAAGATTCACCTCGCTCAATTGAATGAATGATTCAACTGAATTAATTCATTCAGGAGCCGTACAACTCCATAAACAACTTCAATCAGTCTAGTTTCAGCATTAAAACAGGCAGGTTGTGTTTATCGCATACATTAAGAATCAGCGTTACCAGAAAAAAAACAATGTGAGTCCGATCATAGGGGAGATGTGTAAATATCCTTTTAAAAAAAAGATTGCTGATTCTATTTTTCTTGTTTTGTTTAAAAAGAAAGGCATATTTTGTTGTTGCTATGTCTCTTGATAAACGTTGCCGTCCCCTTGACGATGGCGAGTTTTTCAGAGCTTTGCAATGATGTTTTAAAACGCTTTGGCGAAAAGTATGAGGAGATGCGGAAAATTATAAATGAAATTACCTTATGACCACCTCGTCTTTTGTTAACAATTTGAACCACAATTCATTGTGTTCATTACATTCAAACTTTTTTAAAGTTTAAATTGGGGAAAAGTGACGAAAGTTGATTGGCAAGACCGATTCGTAGTGAGAGCGCAGAGAGTATATAAGTAATACAATCGCAAAATGTAATAGTATAGGTTGACTTTCCCTGGTATAAAGGTGTAGAATAATAAGGTAGATTCATATCGAATATAATTTATTTGTTGGGTTAGTTTTGTATGAGTTTCAAGGCCTACTATGGTTATTCTGTTGTGATTTTTGAAAATAGTTAGTAATTTACAAATTGTGAATTCTCAGATGGTTTTCAGAAGTATGTGCATAAGATAAGAGGTTTTTCAACTTATCAAAACTGTGGTTAAAGTCTACTGATGATTTGGTAAAGCACCAATGAAATATATATAGACATTGCTTGACCACCAACAAATAAATTTCATTTGAAATAGTATTGTGACAACAATATGTCAAATAAAAATTTCATAGCAGTATAATATTAATTTTAATATACATACACATATAATACTATAAAGTTGTCTTATTACCAGTGGACGTTGAATCCTTTCAATGTTTAAACCCTGCGAGTAAATTAGCGCATTCGACATGTAACCAAAATACCAAAACCAAAATTTTACTATAATTAAACATATCATTATTCTACAATTGCACAAAGTAAGATTACACGTGTTCTTATTTTCTTCATTTCCATATGCATGCTGGACGTAAATCAAAATCTGCTACACATCTACATTCAACTAGCTAGAATTTCCTTGTTCATGTACATCAACCCTGCCAACATTTTCAAAAGCTGTACCCCCCGGAAGTAACTTCAAGAAGTCTCTTCTGCGTTACTTCAAGAAGTCACTTCTGCGATACTTCAAGAAGTCACTTCTGAGTTACTTCATGAAGTCACTTCCGGTGACTTTGTTGTATTTATTAAACGTAATTTATTAAGTTCACTCATATTGACTATGGGATAATTATCAAATTAACAAATAATTAACAATTATGTAAAAACTACAACAATAACAAAACAAAGTCACACTTTAACACTGGTCGACTACAGCAAAAGACAAGAAAACTAATCTCGATGATGTTGAAAACTTCTTTTTTGCATTCTTTTAATTTTTTAATTTTATTTCGCGGTCACTGCGACTTTCCCAGAAGTGCATAGTGTTGTTTTTGTTTATTACATCCATAACGGCACATGTCATTTTCGGCTGGTGAAACCCTTCCATCATTTGGAAGTTTCTTTCATCGTCCATCGTTAAAGGCGTTACGGCTTACTCACTTCCAGACGTTAATTGGAAGATAGTTTGAATTTCACAATAACAATTTACATTGCAGTAGTCTTTTAATCATCCAGACGACGTTTGGAAGATAGTTTGTTGTTTACAACACCAGCCGAAAATGACATGTGCCGTTATGGATGTAATAAACAAAAACAAAACTATGCACTTCTGAGAAAGTCGCAGTGACCGCGATATAAAATGAAAAAAATTAAAAGAATGCAAAAAAGAAGTTTCAACATCACCGAGATTAGTTTTCTTGTCTTTTGCTGTGGTCGGTCAGTGTTAAAGTGTGACTTTGTTTTGTTATTGTTGTAGTTTTTACATAATTGTTAATTATTTTTTAATTTGATAATTATCCCATAGTCAATATGAGTGAACTTAATAAATTACATTTAATAAATACAACAAAGTCACCGGAAGTGACTTCTTAAAGTAACGCAGAAGTGACTTCTTGAAGTAACGCAGAAGAGACTTCTTGAAGTTACTTCCGGGGGGTACAACTTCTCAATACGGAAGACGCTTCTACGATGAGAAAATGGTATCGCAGACGATGAGTTTCGACATCTTAGCGTCACTTCTGAGTCACGTCCGCGATAGAAAATGTTGGCAGGGAAATCACTGATGATCACTGTCGTCAATATTTACAAGCAAACCTTCCGAAAGTGTTGTTGCTTTCCACTTGCTTTTATAGAATGAAGAAAAAATAATAATAAAAAATAAAACAAAGTTGTTTGTGTATTTTGTATTGATAGTGCTGGGTGCTGTATGCGAGTATTAAAACACACAGCCTATAGCTAAGCGGTTTTACAAAAAACAAACGAGCACCAAGCGCATAGGGCCTGGGCACTCCTGATGTACATATTTAATTAATTTTTTATACCCTCCAAAAAAGAATATGGAGGGTATATTCATTTGTCATTCCGTTTGTAAAGCAGAGAAGTATCCATCTGAGACCCCGTAAAGTATATATAATCTTGATCAGTGATGAAATCTAAGACGATATGAGCATGTCCGTTCGTCTGTGGAGATCACGATTCAGTCCAAACGAAAAGAGCTAGACTCCTAAGATTTGGTACAAATATATCTTAAGGGATAGCACAGGTTAAGTTCGGAGATTGGTAAAATCGGGCTACAGGGGAAAAAGTTGCCCTAAGAAAAACTAAACCAACCTCTAAAAAACAGCATAGTTTTTACAGTTTTTTTGTAATTTTTTTAAGCAAATTATATATTTTTATATTAAAGGAGGTCCAACGCGTTAAACTTGGAGCCATAAAATAAAAAAATAAAAATTTTGGACCCCGCCCCCTTTAGTCGGCATTATTATATGCAAATATAGTGTACAAATTTAACAAATTGTTTTACTTAAGCCTACATTCATTAAAAATAAAATTTTTAAGCCTTAATGACGAAGCTGAAACTTAACCTGTTACTCCTCTGCCCTACCCCTCCTCCCCGTTTGCCACTTAAATTATGTTGAGAAAATAAACTAAAGTATTCATACATGTGTGCGAATAACTAGAAAATATTTTATCGACTCATTCTCGAACGCGAATATAAAAAGAAAAAAAAGTTACATTTTCATTCATGATCATTTATAATAATTGTATAGTTTTGAGTATTTATACACGAATTCTTATGAACACTGTGCGGGACTATCTTTTTTAAAACAAACATCAAAGAAGAATATGCAATTATTCCACACCGGATTGCAAAAAATAACCATAATATTGAACTCTTTCCGTTTTATAGTCAGCCATTAAAACTTTCTGAAAAGAAGTAGGAACATATAAATGATCTTAATGTACTCATACCAGACGATTATCATGGTTTTTATACTAATTTATTTTGTAAAAATTACTGATATGATATTATCTTTTAATAAGCAGAATTTCCTTTCAGTTACATTTTATTTGTTAATTATTTGTTATTTATTATTAGTAGAAATTAAATAAATCCAAGTGAAATATATTATACATATTTTCCTTTGGGTCCTTATTTTATATATTTATTGCATTCACTTTTATTTTCAATATTTCACTTACTGATGGTTAACTTCTTCAGAAAATCCTATATCTTGTTTATTCCTATGTTCTTGTTTTTCAATCAAAAATGTTTGCAATAATTTCAATTGAAAGCAAAAAGAATGAGCATATTAAAAAACAATATATGTATAAGATTTTTCGAAGAAGTTAACGAAATATTTGGAAGTGAATATAATAAATATATAAAGTATATATTTATATAATAAATATATTTTAAATGAAATTTATTTGTTGGTGGTCAAGCAATGTTTATATGCATTTCATTGGTGCTTTACCAAATTATCAGTAGACTTTAACCACAGTTTTGAAAAGTTAAAAACCTCTTATCTTATGCATATACTTCCGAAAACCATCTGAGAATTCAGAATTTGTAAATTACAAACTATTTTCAAAAATCACAACAGAATAAGCATAGGAGGCCTTGAAACTCATACAAAACTAAACCAACAAATAAATTATATTCAATATGAATCTATTTTATTTTTCTACACCTTTATACAATCAGAAATCCATTGGATAACAAGAAAAGTATTTATAAGGCAAAATGAAAAATAAATCTAAATCAAAGTGTTATGAAATTTTTATTTGACATTTTGTTGTCACAATACTATTTTAAATGAAATTAATTTTTTGGTAAATAAATATATGTATAAAACTATTTCTTCATTTGACTCACCTCATAAAATAAAAAAGTGTTTTAATTTTTTTCAAATATTAAATTTTTAATTAAAACTAAACTTAAACTGAAAATTCATTTTAAAGTTTTAGTTAATTTGTCGTACTTGAAATTTTTTAGCTTCTCCTGTAAAATTTTTGCAATGTAAGTTAGGAATTTTTGCATATGGCGATAGGAAACTATTATCCATAAGTTAAGACGGCATATAATAGTTTTATTATTTTTAACGTCTTTTAATAAATTCATAAATACGAAATATTGAAAGAATACTCGTAATTGCATGTTATACACTAAAACTTATGCAAATTGCAATTAGTAGCAAAAAATAACAAACTTAAAACATGGTATAACATTGTGCATATACATAAATAAATGTGCAAGACATTAATAATAAAGTAGACGAATTTTAATTTATTAGTGAGAACTCTGGTATTGATGTAGTTTGCGTTTTGGAGACGTGCTATGAGAGTCAACAACTGATGGTTTGATAAGCCTGAATCGATCAGGAATTGCTGAAGTCTGATATTTTGTTGTTTATCAGTCAGGTGTTTATGCGACTTAAGGTATGTTTACACTTAGCAAAAAAACATAACCACCAACTAATAATGAAATATATTTTGGTTCAGATACGTGTTCATTAAGTAAAACAGTTTCATACCAAACTAAAAGACAATATCATAGAATTCAATATTATTGGAAACTGTTTAACTCAATAAACACTCGTCTATATGAAAAGCATTTCATTAATATTTAGTGGTTACGCTTTTTTGGGCAAATATTTGCTAAGTGTAAACGCACCTTTAGACATAGAATTAGTGTTGTAACCAAAGTACAGTTGCAAATGGAAAGTCCAAAGGAATCGAAGTGAAAAGCGTTAAAAATTAATTAAAAGTTCAAAAGTAAGCAAAATAAGTTTTTTGAATTTTTTATTGCATCGTGAAATATTAAAATAGTAGATACTTTTGTGGGACCACAAAGGAAATTTCGTGCGACAGCATGGAAGCAACCAGTTTGGCTGCTGTTGTTTTGGACAACATTTTGTCAAGGATAAAGTCTTACGATTCCATAGTAGCAGCTGTTGTAAGCGACCTTGAAGGTGGCAAAAAGACACTTCCTTTTCAGGTTTATTTTTAACGGAGAAAAAGTTTTTGTATTTGCAGACTTCATGTTTGCATGGACATGATAAAACTTCTTTGTAATCATTTTATAACTGAATTTTTTTCTTGAATGCAAAACCCTATTCTAAACAGAGAAAAAAAATGTGAAGCTGAAATATAATAGCAAATTCCGAGAAAGAAAATTTAATAATATAAAAATTTAAATTGAAAATGGTCGTGATAAAGACATGTCGTAAAATAACAAGACGAAAACAAAATAACTGTTGTGAACAATTGAAAATTCGGTCAGCTGGTATGAAAGCAACACATACATATGTAATTATTTGCTGTCAAAGGAAAAATAAATGAAAATATTTGAGCAATCTTCTAAAAACTAAATTTTGATTTAAAAAATTTCTTTTTGCCGCACAAGTCTCAAAAAAAATTTGTATTTGTATGTACGAGTATAAACAAAAACAGCTGCTGCAAAAGGGATGAGCTGAATAAATTTTTGGGCGACGGCAAGTGGAAACACACAAGTTTCACCAACTACATGTTTCACTTGTAAATTATCAAACTTTGCGTTTTAATTCTTTTTTACTTATTTTTATATTATAAAAGTGTATCTTAATGTGCAGATATAAAAATATAAATAATTTTTATAGCCTTCCTAAATTTTTCGGATCTTAACGGTTTCATTTTTAAATGGAACTAGGTTCAAGCCGCCAAATCTTAACGTTTTTGCTGAATTTGAATTTTACAGTATACAAAAGGACATCAACTTATTTTGTCTTCACAACTCATCTAGAGATGTCTGACACGTATGCATTAGACCTTCACTGTGCCTACACGAAAATAGGAATTTGATTCAAATGCACAATTTTATACTTTTTATCACATACGATATATTTAATGTCATTATCCCATTCCAAATAGATAGAGGGGATGGTTCCCGCGCCGCTATTAAACTCGTTTGACGCAATTTTTCGTGTAGATGGAATTTTTTTGTTTCTCTGGCTTGAGTCTTGAAGTCATTTAATCCGGTTATTTAACTTAAACGAGTAATATCAACAATTGGGGCAAACAACTGGCAAATAAATATTCTTAGGAGAAGACTTAGCCAAATATGTATATATGAAGGTATGTAGTATGTATGTGCCATGTTCTGACTCCCTTGGAGGAAAAAATTAAGCCAAGACAACGTTTGGTTTGTCCTTCGTCATATATATTTTAATAAAAAAAATAAGTAAGGATTTAAGTTTTAAACAAGAGCAGAAAAATTCTATCGAATGTAGCACTTTTATTTATTTATACATAAGATTTGTACATATGTACATGTTTACATGCACTCATGCATATATTTATTTGTATGTTTTTTATTAATGAAATGAAAATAGTTATTTATATGTGTATGTGTCGTTCAATAAAGGCAAGGAAAAACAAATCAGTCTGAGCCTAATACGGCTAAATTTATATATGTGAATATCGATGTGTGTGCTTGTATATTTTTTCTTATCTTTAGCTGCTGTCATCACAGATAGCATCACTTATTTGCCGCTTGGTTGCACTATTTAAGATTCTAAAAGTATCCAGCTGTGCTGCGGTTGAATCTAAAATACAAAAATTCAGTCAGGCAGTCAGACAGGCAACCCCTGATTTTATTATCTCTTCAATGTTTTTATTTACTTAAGTCTCTTGTTGTTGTTTTATTATTGTTTTACTTTTTCTAATTTCTCGTACATACCCCGCAGGAAATTTTCAATAGTGAAACAGTACGTACTCACTACTGACATAGACACTTAAAACGTGAATGCCACTAAGAATCCACTATAAGAACTACTGATTCCTTACTCCAGAGGGAACATTAGTAAACATTGGTTTTTTCGGGAACTTTGAAACCAGAAATTCACTTGTACACAGCTTTATTATCGCAATTTGATGCCATGTTCAAATGTATTTAGAATCGATTAAAGTGAAACCATTCATAAATCACTATTGATTGATATACTTTAGTACATACGTACAAGCAAAATGTACTCCTTTCGTAAGAGTAGATATTTCCGCCGTTGAAAAGCTGATTTATAATTTTTGCAGCTGACTTTTAAAAAGTTGACATCACATCTACATACAAAAATAGTGTAGACGTATTGTCGACATTGATATAATAAAAGTGCACAAAGTGCTTGTCTACACATGAACACAGCCTCTCTGCAGGGTACTTACATTATATATGTGTATGTTAGAGAAACAACACTTCAAAGCCAGATTTGTTAAAAATTCAATTACAATGCAATTTATTTAGCTTTTTTTTATTACCTCCATAATCTGTTTACAAGATTTTTTTGTGGTTAAAATTCGTCAACTATTCAACCCATAATATGTTCACGTAATTTATTTTCATTTTCCTGATAACATTCACTATTTTTATTACAAGAAAGTTTAAAATGTACGAACGAATGTGCTACCAAAGTTATTATTCACATGGTTAAGAATTCACTAAAAGATCATTGCGGGCTGCCCACAAAGTATTGATCGCCAAGCAATCCAAAAATCAGTACTATCTTAAGTCAAAAATTAGGTTATATATCTAATGAATGTTAGTTTCCTCACCATTAAATATATGTATATGATCTAGAGTTAAATATGCTAGCATTTAAAAATAAATAACATAGATAGTTTCCAATGATATACATACCACCAAAAGACAATATACGACTAGCATTTGTACGTATGTCTTCAAGCAAAAGGTGTCAAGTGGTACAAAATTCTGGTATTTGAAAAAAAATAAAGTAAAACTACAATAAGCAATTTATCAGGCATGTTACGATTCCGATCGGAATGGTTTAAGCTTCTATAGATTCCGTTCGGTTTCATTAAACCGCAGAAAAATGTGAAACCACTTTTTGTGTATTAAGTAGATATGGCAACGCAACAACGAATATAGCAGAACTAAAAAAACAGCTTTTCTTGATTTGCACTTCGATGCTTGCCCCTACGAAAAGCAATATGTTTAAAAATGTTTTTAAAATACAAAAATAAATATTAAAATACTTACATGATTATTTATTTAAATTTTATGTAGATGTTTCTGCGGCAATTTTTTTTATTATTTTATTCTGTTTTCTGCCTTTTCGTAGCTTTACGTGCTGCCACTAGAGTTTTTTTTAGAAAAACCTACTAGAATAAGAGTACGGCAACACTAAATAAGCAAATTCCGTATTTTCTTTTATCTTTGAGAAAGTATTTAGAAAAATGTAAATTTTTTTGTTAAATTTGAATCAAAGAAAATTCATTTTAGAAAAAAAAACAAAAAAAAAACATAATTTACAAAAAAAAAGGTATCATGAGTACTTTGTACACTACGAAAATGCTTAAAATATCAATTCCACATAGAAAATTGAAGATGGTTTCATTCCAAAAAATTTTTTCATAGAAGCAAAATACGGAATCAATTCCACTTCCGAACGGGATTTATCTTTGTGACATGGCTGTATATTTAGAGGAACTGGAATCTATAAATTGCTGTGCATTACAAAATTGTTTCAACGAAATCTTCAAAATTGTCTATGGAATGTCCCTAACAAATTTTTTGAATGTTAAGTGTACACTTTCAGACCACAATATACCATCTTATAATTTAAAAAATAGCTTTAAAAATAAAGAACATTGAAATATCCAAAAATTATTGTGATTAGTAAGGAGTATACCATGCAATTATTCAATATTAGATGTCTCTGTTCTGACTAATTTATTGATATCTTGCATTGAGTCAGCTGTAAAGATTTCTACGGTTGTAACGACTTTAAAAATGCGTTGCATTTTAAACTAACTTCATGGGTAATCAAAAATTTTCAAGACTGCTGTTCTTTCCACTATCGATAAAATATCATCAATTTGGGTTTAGAAGAGGCATGAGTACCCAAGACGCTGTTTAATTGTTGTAAAGTATGTTTGCAAAGGTTTGAATGAAGGTTACAGCGGAATAGGGTGTATGTTTTTTGATTTCTCAAAGGCCTTCGATCCTGTTGATCACGAAATAATGCTTAAGAAACTAGAGTGTTATAGTGTTAAAGGCAAAGAACTGTTGTTGTTCAGAAATTATTTTGTTAATAGGAAACAGTATTGCAAATTGGCACTGCAAAAGCACCGTAGACACCGTAGAATATGGAGTGTTTCAATTTACTTGAATGACTTAAAAAATGTCAATCTTACTGGTGAAATGTACATGTTTGCGGATGATATATATATATATATATATATATATATATATACATATATATCTATTTAACCTTTTCAAGCATGATATTATTCTAAAACAGACACGGACGCACTATGCTTCGACCCATAGACAAAAATAAAAAAAAAATTTTGTCTCAAATTGTTTTTAAATACAGATTTTTTGAAAGATAATAAGGTATCTCAAATAAATGTTAAAAAAAAAATTTTTCTGATTGCTTTTGCCACCACGAGAGGGCGTTAAAATCAGATAATTTCTTGCAAAAATGACTTAACAGAAATATAGGTTTTAGTTGTTTCACAAAAATAATTCTGAAAAATTCATTTTATTTTAAATCACTCGAAATTTGGTTTTCAGGTACTTTAATATATTTGCAGTTAAACTAAAATTTAGAATTTAGTATTTATTTACAAAATAACTTTTTTTTATTGCTCTGAAAAACCCTTTTTTTGTTGAAAATCCAAAAATTACTAAAGTTTGATGGAGTATAAAAAAAATTATATAAAATTAGAAATTTTTTTTTTCATGTTTTTGTAAGTTTATACTCTTAACTAACAGGGTATTCAAAAATTAGTGCCTATTTTTTACCACAACTTTAAAAAAAAAATTTTTTTTGAAATGCCTAATTTTATGATTTTTACTCAAATATTAGGCATTTAAGAGTGTTTAATATCATTGCGTAACATGTTTTATATTTTGAATGGTAAAAAATTATAAATTAGATTCTGTTTCATATTTAAATTATTGTGTAAATTGTAAGTTGCGATTGACTTCGATTTTGAAGTTTTTTTCGGAAGTGCGAGAGAATTTTTTATTTTCTATAAAAATTGCTATTGTATAAAAACCGTAAGTGTTACAAATTTAACTGCCTTTAACATAAGTGATCGTGAGTGCTATTGGACCTATTTGTTGTTGTCTTCAGATCCCGTATTATCATCAAAGAGAAACATTAAGATTAAAAATAATATAATAGATGCTGAAATTGAGAAATATATTCTTGGAGAAAATGTTGAAATCGAAGATGAGATAATAGAAGACGAGATGAGGTCTTCGTGAAGCGAAAATTGGTTTTGGGAAGAATCAAGTAGCGATGATGCTTTGTTATAAGTTTGTCTTTATATCTTTTTTTAACGTTTTTTATTTTAGGAGTTATAAAATATAATTATTAAGTTAAGCTATTATAATTTATGTTTCAAAATCCAAAATTTTAATTTTTTTATCAAAATATATCGCACTTAATCAACAGGAGGGTATTAAGTCAAAATGTTCAGTAGAAGCAAAACAGTTTTAAATTTAATATTAAAGGCATATGAAAAAGAATTTTTAAACGAACCATTTTATTAACAAAAAGTAGCCAAAATAGCACGATATTTTTACAGCGGATATTAATACTACGCGTCGATATTTTTTGAAAAGTGAAAAAATAAAAATTTGGATGGATCAAGTGCGATATGATTTTTTTGACGTTAACATTGCTAGTTTTCATCTTTAATTTTTTCATTTATGTTATCTTTCAAAAATCCTTATAGTTTTATTTTTGCAAGAGTATTTTAACCGTTTTAGCCTATTTTTCAATTAATGATGTTTTTGTATTTTCCACATTGATAATCCAATTCTACCCAAATTTGGCATAAATATATATCTTGCAAATATCAATTAACATACCAAAATTTATTACGATCGGACAATTTTTGTAGGAGTGACAGGGTTTTTAATAAAAAGGATATATGGCAGGACCTTGAGTCCTTTGTCCGATTTAAATAAAAATTTACACACACGTTGCTATTTGCATATGTATCAGCATGACCACATTTTGTAATTTTGTGGGCATTATTGAAGCTAAAATTATATTTTTCACTTTCAGGACACATATTTTTCTTAACTAGGCTAGTTTATGCTAGTGTACCAAATTTCAAAAATATCTGACAACTCCTTCTGTTTTTGTCCCATCGTTATATGGGGACAAAGCACTGTGGGGCGTTTCTTTGCACAATTGTGCTGATACCATTCACACGTATTCTTACCCTCTTTAATTTAGTAGTCGATAAGACAGCGATGAATAAACATCAGGCGGATGCTTACATATTTTTTTCAAGAACATTTGTCCAGCAAACATACGGGTTTCATTTCAAGCTGATATGATATGCGAGCAATATTTTGTTGTAAATAATGCATTTGGTAACATACTCGTACAAAGTATTTTATGCTATGAAAGCTGTAAATTTGGATGAAAATGTGAAACTGTAGAACTGAAATCCAACTTTTTTCTTTGCCCTATGGAAATGTCATTACATTCGCTCCGTCTGTAAATTATTGTCCTATATTTTTTACTTTCTTTCATTTTACTGCTAAAAAGTTTTATTTTCAATCAATAATTTTACTTAATCAACATTTCTTTCAAGTTAGAAAATATGTCTACTTATGTATACATATACATATAATGCAACATTATCTTTCAAACGTTTGGCTTTGTGTGGGTAGCTCGCAACCTCAACACATACACAATTTACCAATCCATTGACAGCGCCCACCACTGTTCTGAAAACTAACTTGGAAGGATGCATTTCTGCTATTTTAATTTGCTTGTTTAAATGGTTTGCTACTTCCTTCTGGTAAAACCAAATTAATTCGTCTTTGACCCCATGCAGCTCGTTTGAATAATAATTTTTCTATTAATGGCGATGGCACATCTATTTGCGAAATTCACTCAGTTAGATATTTGGGAATAACATTACAACGCAAATTGTCCTGGAATCTACACATTAAAGAAATCAAAAATAAAGTTGTTCCTGCTTTAGGGATATAATATAAATTTAAACATAAACTAAGTGTGAAAGCGAGGCTAATGATCTACAATGCTTTGATTCAGCTACATTGAAATCACATACTTAGCTTGTATACATTACAATAACGGTACAATAATGGTAATACTCTCCAAAAATCGTTACAATGTTCTCAAAACAAAATCAGTCATTACACGGAACATATCAAATTTAAGATTTTGAATGTGGCAATATTTATAATGATCTGCCTTCTCATTTAAAATCTATTGAACGATTATCGACATATAAAGTTTTATGCAAAATTGCTGTTGAAAAAATCTTGTTGTTCGAATGTCGGCACCAATTTTGATGTTATAACAAAAAACCGCATGAGAAATTGAAATAATTTTTCCTATTTTAAGCAAACTGTGTTTAAAAATGTGTCCAATATGCGTATCTCCAATAACCAACAATTAATGTATAATAGAACCTACTTAATAAAGGAGAAGCATTCAAGAGTTCTTGCTCTGAAGGAAAAAGTTAAATTTCGTGGTACTTAGGGTATTAAAAACATAATAGTAATTGGTTGTTCGTGAAGCCAACGCCATAGTCCTAAGATATGTTGTAAATATATATGAAAAAATATTTTATTAACAAAAATATGTTCGCGTGCCAGATATGTCAAATAGTTTGAAAACTTCATTTGCATTTGTACGCACATAAAGATGAAAAGAGATAGAAAGAATGCATTTAAATTATTCTATTCCAAATGCGGAAAAAATAATAATTATAATTATTATGTATTGCATGTCACACAGCATCATACCTCCAAAAGCAGGTTGTGCTGCCGAAATTTGGAATCTCATGTTAATATAAGGTGCTTAGTGAATTTTTGAAATTTACTGGAATGCTTGTGAATGAAATTTACTCCCACATATTAAAACATTTTGCTACTAGCAATAAAGTTCCTTGCTCCCGATTTTTCGGTAATCAGTCTTTCTTTCGGTTGCACATCATCCAAAAAATAGCTTGCAAAAAATATGGTACGTGGCACTTTCAATAAAAATACTCAGAAATGATAAAACTCCTTTATTAATTCCTATATTATATTCCTATGTTAAAATGAAATAAAATCCACTGGGCTCTGTATTTCCTTTAACTCACTTTTATTAAAATTCGTCTGGTTTTTTTACCTCTTTTTAGTTATTATTATACTCTACTAATATATTTAAAATTAATATATTTTAAATAAAAACAAGTAAAAGTGCTATATTCGGCTATGCCGAATTTTAAATACCCTTCACAGATGTAAATCTTCTTTCTTTCTTGTTAAAACCGAAAGTAGGTCTAATTAAAATAAACAAAATGATGTTATCAGTTACTTTTATATTTAAGAAAACATTTAATTTTGTTGGCTAGAAAGCTAAATGTTTGGCTTTTCTTATTTCTAATAAGTGGGTCCTGTTCGCTGAAGTAGTAGAACACAAGACTATGAAGAGGAGGGTCCTGAGTTTAACCCCGCGCTGAGTCATGAAATATTGTGTTGAATTCTTTTGATCAGCATTAGTGCACGAGTTGTGTTAGTTGTTGGTCAGTGATGAAACATGCTGAAACGTCGGTCCTGTAGCAAAAAATTAGCCGGCGAATTAAAAAGGTTGAAATATCTACAAAAAAATCTCTATATTCTAATCTGTCCCCTCAATACTATCCCCTCGTTTTCAGTTCCGGCGCAATGCTTTGCATATGTAGGGGTCATCCCCTGAGTGCGTGTCCAAGATAAAAAATAATAATACCTTTGAACGTCTTTCAAAAATATTAAATATGTTTAATTTCCAAACAAAAAGAAAAAATACGTTTCATGTACCACAAAAAGTTCTAATTGTCCAATCGTCTTTTAGATTTTTTTGGCTTTTCGTACCAATTTATTTCTTCCTGATATATGAAGTAGGTATAATTCATCATACAAATCAAAAATAGCAAACTATATGGTTACTTATATGTATACAAAATTTGGATATTCCAACCCTGAAATTGGATTTTTAAATGTTTTTCCTTTTAATACAAATTTAATTCTATAAAAAGATTTAATTCATAAAAAACCAATATTAGGAACTTATATGGCTACATTTATGTACTAAAACATTTCGATTTTGAAACCCTGGAACCGAATTTTTAATTTTCAAAATTTTTAATACCAATTTGATTTTCAGCTAAGTGTAAAATAGGTTGAATTCACTGAAAAAACCAAACATGGTTACTTTTATGTATCAAAAAAATTTTCGATTTACCATTCCTGGAACCGATTTTTTAATTGTTTAATGCCAATATAATTCTTCCTGAAGTATAAAATAGGTTTAATTCACTAAAAAACCAAAATTTTGGAATATATGTGGGTACTTTTATGTACCAGAAATATTTTGATTTTCCAACTATGGAAGCAAATTTTTATATTTTACCAATGCAATTCTTAGTGAGGTGTAACGCAGTTTTACTGGAAAAAAATTAATATTTGTAAACTTTTTGGTCACATTCATGTACCATAAAATATTTCATTTGTCCAACCCTGGAATCGAAATTTTAATATTTTTTTTGTTTTTTTTACCCATGCAACTCTTAATAATAAAGCATAAAATAGTTTTATTTAAGGAAAACTTAAAATTTGTAACCATTTTGGTCACTTTCATGTACTAAAAAATATTGCAGTTATCTTACCCTGTAATTGAAATTTAAAATTTTTTTTTAATATTTGATACCAATTTTGTTTTTCATGAATTAAAAAATAGTTTTAATTAGTAAAAAACGACGTTATTTGCCTTTTTGGTTACATTTATGTATAAAAAAAATTTCAATTTCCCATCCCTGAAAGAGAAATTTTAATTTTTGTTTTCTTTTATTTTACCAATGCTAGTCTTAATTCATGCCTCATTAAGACTAGCATTGGTACAATATGGTTTTATTAAAATTTGCAACCATTTTGGTCACTTTCATGTACTACAATATTCAGTAATTTTCGTTTATACCGAACCCGTTTAATACGAACTTTCGCCTAAAATGAACCAATTTCAAAAGTACTCGTTTTATTTCTAAAAAACCATGCAATTTTTTTCGCTTATTACGAACCCGTTTAAAGCGAATTTTCGGTTACAATGAACTTTATTTGCACGCAAAACTTGTTTATTTTCCGGTTAAAACGAACCAAAAAGTGGTGCTATGAAAAAAAATTTTTTGTTTTCCACTGGCACCGCTATTTCCAGGGATGGGAAATTAAAAATTTTTTTTCGGCCTATTCCGTATTTTGTAGTACATGTAGTAACTAAAATTGTTAAAAATTTCAAGTTTTTCTTTAACAAAACCACTTTATACGTCATGAAATTTTGCATTAGCCAAAAAAAAAAAATAAAAAAATTTTAAATTCAAATTTTGCTACTGGTGGGAAATTGAATTTTTTTTATACATGAAAGTAATCAAACAGGCAACTGATGTGGTTTTTTTTGTTTTTTGCTAACTAAAACTGTCTTATAATTTAGGAAGATCATAATTGGTATCAAAAATTCAAAAATAAAATTTCGAATCCAGGGATGGACAAGTGCAATATTTTATGGTACATGAAAGTTGCCAACATGGTAAAAAATTTGCAATTTTTCGTAAATAAAACTACCTTATACCTCAAGAAGCGTTGCACTGATAAAAAAAACAAACAAAATATATTAAAATTTCGTTTCCAAGGTTGGAAAAATTAAATGTTTTTTTGGTACATGCAATATTTTGTAGTACATGTTATAACCAAAATGGTTGCAAAATTCGAGTTTTTCTTAAACAAAACTACTTTATACCTCATGAAGATTTGCATTGATAAAGAAAATTTCAAAAAAAAAAATTTAAATTTCTCTTCCAGGGTTGGGAAATTGCAATATTTTTTTAAACATAAATGTAACCAAAAAGGCAATTGACGTTGTTTTTTACTAATTAGAACTATATTTGTAACCTCTATGGTTATAAATATTAAGTTTTTCTTAAATAAAACTATTTAATGCCTCATTAAAAGTTGCATTGGTAAAAAAAATTTAAATTTCGTTTCCAGGGTTGGGAAATTGATATATTTATTCTGGATAAAAATAACCAAAGAGGCAATTGACGTTGTTTTTTTTTCTGCTAATTAAAGCTGTTTTATAATTCAGGAAGAATAAAATTGGTATTAAAATCTTAAAAAAACAAAATTTCGACTCCAGGGTTGGACAAATGATATATTTTATGGTACATGAAAGTGACCAAAAAGTTTAAAAATTTTAATTTTTTTGTCAAGTAAAACTATGTTACACCTCACTAAGAATTGCATTGGTAAAAAAATAAAAATTCCAGAGTTGGGAAATCGATATATTTTTCGTACATAATAGTACATACATAAATTCAAAATTTTGTGCTTTTAGTGAATTAAACCTATTAGATATTTCAGAAAAAATTAAACTAGTATCAAAATATTATAAATTCGGTTCCAGGGTTGGAAAATTGAAATATTTTTGGAATATAAAAGTACATATATAAATTCCAAATTTTGGTTTTTAGTGAATTAAAGCTATTTTATATATCACAAAAAATTAAATTAGTATTAAAAAATTAAAAATTCGGTTCCAGGGTTGGAAATTCGACATTTTCCGATTCATAAAAGCAGCCATTTCATTTGATATTTTTTGATTTTTATGATGAATTATACCTACTTTATACATCAGAAAGAAGTAAGCTGGTATTAAAAACCAACAAAATCGAAAAGACGATTCTACGGTTGGACAATTAGAACTTTTTGGGGCACATGAAACGGATTTTTTGTTTGTTTGTAATTTAAACATATTTCATATATTTCAAAGACGTTCATAGGTATTAGATATAAGAAAAGCCAAACATTTAACTTCCTAGCCGAAAAATTTAAACGTTTTCTTAAATATAAAAGTAACCGATAACATCATTTTGATTTTTTAATTAAACCTACTTTCTGTAGGTTCAGGCTGGCCGGTTGTCCACATCAGGCCCGACCAGTCTGCGGACTACTGACGTGGTGGGCAATCAGCCTGGATTAACCGGGGCTGATTGCTGTTAAGAAAGGGGCAAAACACCCGGCAACGGGTGGCTGCCCTAGCACTAGCAGTGAGGTACCTTTGTCTTTCGCTCCAAGTACCTCAAAATCTGCTCAGGTGCTTACCGGTAAAACGGTCCATTCTTCGGTGCGAAGGGAATGGAAAGGCCTAAGTCGTCCAAACCCGTCGCCTCCAAAGCGCACATTTCGCAGGAAAAGGCAAAGAGGATTACTTCTAGCCACAGTACTGCGTCACCCACTGCCAATCCCGGCAAAAACATAAATAATCCTTCGCGCAAAAATGCTTCACGCAGGGCCAATGATGCGAGGCGCTCCGCCTTAAGAACCATCTCGCAACTCGGTGCGATCCCGGCTGACCAACTTTCTGAAAAGCAGGCAGCCTCTCTAAAGTGGGCACAGGCTCATGTGTCGAGGCTGCAAATAAACTCCTCCCCCGCACCTGCCACGGTTGCTTCGCCTAAACGGCAACGTTCGGAAGAGGAGAACGATGCAGCTAGGACTTCTAGGGCTAAACGTCCTAAGAACATCCCTTCGAAAGGCACCTTTAGTGAGATCGCCAAAGGCAAGCTCATAAGGGCCATAATCGATAGGGATGTATCAGACGGTGCCATTTCCCGTGCCAGATGGGACTTGGTCAACCAAAAACTGGCGGGAGTGTTCTGGAAGATCCGCAAGGAGAATCCGGGAACGCCGCCTCAATGCGTCGATGCTGGCTGGCAACAGCACGGCGTTAAATGGCTGGCCTGCACGGATGAACGCTCAGCGTCTCTGTTGAAGAAGGCCATCGAAGCTATTGGCAAGGTGTGGGAAGACTCTAGGCTGGATGTGGTTTCCTTGGAAGACATACCCAAAAGACAAAGAGCCTTGACCATAGTTCCTGCTGAACCTTCTTCCCCGAAGGAGATCCTTAAGAACTGCGACCCGGATCTACCCACCCATGACTGGAAGGCAGGTAAGGTGAATGCACCCGAGAGGTCTAGAAGGGAGGTGGTTCTGATTCTTAACAAAGAATCTTTGGCACCGATCCGTAAGAGGGGCAACAAAGTCTTCTACTGTTTCAGTACGACTCAAAAAGATATCAAGAAGAACCGCAACCGAGGGGATGATGCTGCCGACGGCGCTGTTGACTGCGCTGCTGCTGGTGTGTCGGACGTAGGTTCATATGGGCAAGAGGACACCCACTCAGTCTCAGATATGGTGGGTGGCTTCTTTGAACAGATGGCAGTCGCGGATGAGAACACTGACGCCCTCTTGGAATCCAGCCAAGAGGACGCCAACACCACCTTAATTGCGCTCCATGATGGTGAAGGTGACGCAAATAAACCTTCACCACACTAAAGCAGCATCCGCTGCGGTGCTCCTCCGGGTGGTAGAGAGGAAGGAGGAGCTGGTTATTGTCCAGGAACCCTGGGTCCATCAAGGATGGGTTCATGGACTGACACTAAAGGGCTACAAGCTATTGTTTGCCAAAGGCACAGGTAATATTAGATCTTGGCTAAAAACTCTTTGCGTATCTTTATCCTATCTGATTTCAGTGATGGGGATACTGTAGCAGCTGCTCTGGAGACCCCGTCCGGCATGGTTTGGCTGGTCTCGAGCTGTATGGTGCATGACCATGAGGGCAGTCCACCAAATGGCAAGGTGCGTGGCATTGTGTCCAGGGCGATAAGCACGAGGACGCTTATAATAATAAGTGCTGACGCCAATTCACACCACACCTCCTGGGGTAGTAGCGATACTAACGAGCGGGGTGAGTGTCTCTTCGATTTCATTTTAAATAATAATCTTGAAATTGTCAACAGGGGTTCAGAACCCACTTTTATTGTGTCTAACCGTAGAGAGGTTTCAGATGTAACATTGGTTAGTGCAGGCACACCAATCTGGTTAGCGGTTGGAGGGTTGCGGATGACTGCTCCCTATCCGATCATCGCTATATTGACTTTAACATAGGGTTAGGTGTAAGTAGATTTAATCCTATAGTTAACAGAAAGAAGACTGACTGGGAGCTACAGAACAATGTACTCTTATCGACGTCTCCAACTATTACAAATATTGGGGACATTGACTCTGCTGTGGAGATTCTAAGTGAATCGTTTCGCTGTGCCACTAATGTGGCTTGAAAACCAACGGTTTTCAGGGGAAGGGCCAAACCACCATGGTGGAGCCCGGAAATTGCACATTCACGGAAAGAATGTCGTAGGCTCTTGAACGAGGCTAAACGATCAGGCGACTGGTCGACATACAAAACCTCGTTGAATCGCTTCAAGAATCTTGTCAGAAACGCAAAAAGGAGGTCTTGGAGGGCTTTCTGCAGTAATTTGGAGGGTTCATCTGAAACCAACAGGCTGCGTAAGATGCTATCAACCGCAACGGTTGTACCCAGCTACATACAGAAACCCTGTGGTAGCTGGACCATGAGTAGTCAAGAGACGCTGAGCGTACTACTCGACACTCATTTTCCTGGTAACCAGGCGGCACCTTTAACAGGCACTGTCGATGGCAGCTTGACGACAGGCGCAGTCACAACTCCATTGGATATGGATAGGCTCCGCTGGGCTGTACACACCTTCGATCCGTTCAAATCTCCGGGACCAGATGGAATAATTCCAGCGGATCTACAGAGAAATGCGACATTGTCCTACCTTGGCTGACGGTAATTTACAGTGAATGCCTTAGGAGGGCATTGAATGCCTTAGGAGGACACTATGGAGTCAGGGGCTCTTGATGTTCTGGGCATGATAGTACAGTGTGATGTCGGATGGACGGTACATGTCTTTCAGGTCGCCAAAGAAGCATTCAAGTGCCTTGACTTCTTAGCCAACTCTATTGACTCTCTCGAGTATCGTTGCAATGTGGGGTGCGTATCGTTGTTCTATCGTTACTACAATGGCAGGTTCTCTGGTGAAATTAGGGAACTTGTTCCTGAAACCCATTCTTTTTTACGCTCAACGCGTTTTTCATCAAGAGCGCATGCGTTTGTGGTCGATATTCCAACGAATCGCACTACGAATTACAGAGAAAATTCGTTATTTGGCCGAACAGTCCGTATGTGGAACAAACTACCTGAAGAGAGGGGCGTAAGCAAAGCTATCCCAATCCGTTCAGGATTACACCTAGGCCTCATAGGCCTATTGGGTGCTCTATAATAAGGAGTTCCCATTCTACTGTAGGGAGCCTCCACCGATACCATGGAAACCTTTGAATTTGATTACGTTAAGAATATAGTTTCTTCAATGTTCCTTCTTAAGTCTCTCCAGTTAGAACCCCTAAGAAATTCGATATCTTATATAATCTCCTGATTAAATGGTTGTCTCCTGACTTGACCCATGTCATAGAATCCTCCACCCAATCGGTTACCAATCTTCGACTCGTCCGTGTATGGGATAGTCATGTGGTTCGTTGCAATTGCATCCTGCCATTCCATACCTTCCGATGTTATGGTGGTGCAGTGTGACTGTACATATTTTATTGGGATTCTATCGCACGTAACCGTGCGAGCGTTGTCCCCGGGTACGACATGTACTATACTTTTGTGTTTGGTTATGTGTTCCCTTGTCACCCACTCACCCATTACCATCAATCTTGCAGCAGCCAGAGCTCCTTCGTATTTAACCTGTATATCAATAAGTAGTATTGATAGAATATTTTCCATCGCCTTAATTGATGTGGTTCTTATTGTGCCACAGATGCCGATGCAGCATCGTCTTTGTATTTTTTTAAGGTGTTTGATATTAACCTTCCTTTCTAAGGATGTCCAACATACCAACGAGGTACGTCACAATTGGTCTTACCACACTCGTATAGAGCCAGTGTGCCATTTTTGGGCTCATTTCCCATTTGGACCCGATTGCCCTTCTGCAAATGGTCCAGACTCTTTTGGTTTTGATTGGCCTACTTTCTATATAGTCCTTCCAGGTTAACCACCAGTTATCTAGGTACGTCTTGAGTTCAAATACCAGGTAGCAAGTAACTATCGTCGAACGAGTATTCAGTTATTCGTAGGAGTTGCCGTATTTATTCACCGCCGTATTATTCCATCTGTGGATCTATCTGATCATGTGAGGAAGTCATATGGATTTTGGTGGCACGTTTTTCATACACTCCTGTAGATGTCTTTACGAAGACACTGCGGACTTGTCCATCAGATCCCACTGTAACATCAGTGAGTTTGCCTTTGGCTCAGCAATTTCGAGGGTTATTTGCGTCTATGATGTATACAAAGTCACCAATTTTGATGGATTCGTCATTTTCAAACCATTTAGTTCGTCAAGTAATTATTGGTTTGGTGTCAGCAGCTCGTTTTCACTTTGCTCGATTGGTACATAAGTTAGACGGTTGAAATTCACGATATTCTCTGTCCCGGTAAAAGCTGCTCGCAGTAGTTCGTCTGTGATTCTATAACTTGTTAATGTGGGCGACAGAAAAACTTTTACTGTTTTAAGTAGTATGCCCTACTCATGTGTGGACAGGACGGTTGAATAAATTTCTATGACATGTTACAATTACTGAAGGTTTTTAGCATCTCATCTTTGTCCATTAGGATAGTGCCGTTGTCGCTCCACCATTCTTTGGGGATACGGGTCATAAAATTTCTTACAGCAATGGTGCAGGACTCGGTAGACAACGAATACGCCATTTCCAAATGTATGGATGTCGTTGTCAGACAGATGGAAAATACCCCGTAACGCTTTTCCGAACTTCTTCGAATCGCAACATTAATCGGTCCAAAAAAATCGATATTTATGTATGTTAAAGGCCAACAAAACTATGGTAGCCAGGAGAGCGGTATTACAGCCATTGTTGGGGGCTTTTTTTATTTATTTATTTAAATTAGTCTATGGACAATTTCCTTACAGACTATTTAAGCAGAATAGTATATATATCAATAAAATTAATACAAATTAAATATTGCGCTATTTATAGAACATAGTAAAAGTTAATGATTAAAAAAGCATATGACGTTACGTTTGATGATACAAAGGTTCTGCGAAAAATCTATAAAATGAGACATTTCGTTAAAGTAAGTACATAGTTTTCTAAGGGGATCTGACATTTCATAGTTAGTACAACAAGCTGCAATATAGAGTGGGTTAAAAGAACGAAGTGAACGTTGAGGAATATTGAAACATACGTTGTTCAGTAAAAATTCGGAGTTGATGTTACCACTGAAAAGATTTACCATAAAAGAGGTGTTGAGCATTGTTCTCCGACTCTTTAAAGTAGGAAGATTAATTTCAGCTAATCTCGTAGAGTATGAAGGAAGTTCCATCCGATTTCTATAAACGCTTCTTAGGCAGAAAATTAGAAATTGTTTTTGAACGGATTTAAGACGTTCTATATGAACGTTATACAGTGGATCACAAATTATGCTACCTTATTCTAAAATTGGATGAACTAAAGCAATATACAATGTTTTAGTGACATATGGATCACCCATCTTTTAATGAATGCAAGGATACTTCGGGATTTATTAATAGTCATAGTAATGTGTTGGACAAAATTAAGGTTACTATCGAGTAAAATTCACAAATCCATAACTTCGTGAAGAGTTTTTAAATTAGAACCATCTAGGTTATAATTGTGAACAGGGCTGTGTGATTTGGAAAATTGCATATGATTACATTTATTCAAGTTTAATTGCATTAAGTTTATTTTACACCAAATATAAAAATTGATTAAATCATTCTGCAAGAACTGTTGATCAGATGGATGTTTTATGTCGCACCATATTTTTACGTCGTCCGTATACATCAATATATTACAGTATTTTAATGATTCTGGTAGGTCATTGATGAACAGCAGGAAAACAATTGGACCAAGTTGACTCCCCTGCGGAACATTAGAGATGACTGAAATGTCCCTTGAAACTGCAGCGTTAAATTTTACCGATTGTGTCCTGTTTAACAAATAAGATTTAATCCAGCATAATAAATTATTATTAACACCCATTATGTCTAATTTCTTTAAAAGCAGCGCATGACTAATTTTGTCAAATGCCTTGCTGAAATCAGTGTAGATGACATCCATGTGATAACCTTTCGTGAAAGCTGCATTCACTAAAGTTGTTAACTGGAGAATATTAGTCATAGCAGAAAAACCTTTACGAAAACCATGTTGAAGTGGTGATAATAAGGAAGAAATTTGATGATTAAGACTATCCACCATACATTTTTCAAAAAGTTTTGGAATTACACTTAGTTTCGCTATTCCTCTGTAATTGCTTATTTCAGATTTATTTCCTGCTTTAAACAGTGGTATAATATAAGACTTTTTCCAAATATCGGGAAAATTACCACAATTTATAGATGCATTATATACTAGGGACAATGGATTTAGTAAAGAAGAAGCACAGTTAATTATGACGCAACTTGGAATGCCGTCAGGACCACTAATATGTGACGATTTAACACTTTTTAAACAATTTAAAAAATGGGTGATATTAAATATATGTATATTATTATGAGCAGCTATTTTGTAAGGGTAGATAGTATTAGCATCGATCACAGCATCAGAGTATGTGGAAGCAAAAAAGTCAGCAAACATATTACAAATTTCTAAATCATCACTAGTCTCAGAACATAAAAATTTCATGACCTTAGGAAAGCCAGTTGATTTCCTTTTAGTATTAACAAACTTAAAGAACGTTTTAGGATCTTGAACAAGGTTGCGCTTAACGACAATGTTGAGTGTTCAGAAGATTGTATTTTGCACGAAGAACTGAATACTTAGAGTAGAAAAAAGATGATCCATATTGTTTAAACTTTTTGAAGTATTTATTTTTTTTAGTTTCTTAGAGTGGAAAGTTGCTTGGAGTTCCAGGGTGGACCAGAATTGTTTCGTGGTACATACTTAGGGATGCATTCATCCATATATTCCAAAATAGTTTTATAAAAAGAATTAACCATAACATCAATTGAAAATGACGATCCTTTAGTAGTTGACAGCAATTGAAGCAAATTTGTATTTACCAGATTATTATTAAGATCATTATAATTAGCTCTACGGTAACAGAAAACTTTTTCTTTATGAACAAAGTTTCTAGCTGGAAAAATAGTAGATGTGTTGCAGCTTATTTCAATTGTGGGATGGTAACGGTCCTCAGGCATACTTACGGGATAAGCTCGGCTTACAATGCATTCTTTAGGCTCATTAACAAATACCAAGTCCAAAAATTTTCCATAAAAATTAAAAGTTCCATTAATTTGATGCAAATATAAATCTGATAAACTGTTAAAAATTTCATCAGCCGTATCACCAGTACGGGTAGGTATATAAAAACTATGTTCAGGTGAAAGTTTCCATGTGATGCTAGGTAGATTAAAATCGCCAAACAAAGATTAAATAAGTAGACTTTACTTTAAAGTCACAGTTTTAATGGCATCAATATGAAGTTTGTAAATACTAAAGTCAGAATGATGTAGAATGTACGAACATGTTATATAAGCTTTAATATGGTTCATCTTTACGACTGCCGCAATGAATTCAATATTATAAGGTAAATCGATTTTAATATCCTCCATTGGAATTAGGGTTGAGATAGCAATTAGTACTCCACCACCCGTTGCGGTTGTAATTCTATCACGACGAAATATATGAAAATTATCACGAAAAATTTCGGAGTTTAAATAGGTATTGCTCAGCCAGGTTTCAGTGAATACATACACATGATGATTAAAGTTAAAGCTTTGTAAATATAAGTTGTTAAGTTTCGTTTTAAGTCCACGAACATTCTGATAAGTAATGAGGAGTTGGTTATCAGAAAAGTTACTTAGTTTTTTGGAGTAGACGGCACCCGTGCAGGAAGGTGAGCAATATTTTGCTTATCCTTAAATACATACTCCCGTACTAAGACATGAGGAGGCCAAAATGTTTGATCAACTACCTGACTGAAAACATCAAACGGTACAGTGATTTTAAAAGACGTAATACTTCTCTCCTGCGAGTACGAAATTTTATGTACATTGATATTAGAGTTGATATTGAGCTTTAATTTTATATAATAATCTATATCTTCTGCTGATGTATCAGATGCAAAACGAGATATGAAAATATGTTTGTTCGGGGGAATCACATGTAGTACTCTTTGGTTTGCTTTTACAGTATCTGCATGATTAAAAGTCACATGTTTGTTTTGAGTGTTGTTATTAATTATAAGATCAGTAGCAGGTGTAGAACATTTATCAAAAATAATTTGATGGGATGAACACGGATCCACCGGATAGGAAAAGGCAGGAGGGTTAGTAGCAGCGGGGTAGCATAACGACCTGACTTTGCATTCAACGGTGCAGGATCAGGACCAGCGACAGATGGTTCATTCTTCTCTTTATTAACTCTGGACGATTTACGACGCTTTGGTGATATTTGAGTAGGGGATTTTGAGTTATCCAGTGATTTATAATCTGCAAATAGTTTACCATTTTTAGAAATGCGTTCTGAAAGTTTTCCAGCTTCATTTTGAATTTCATTAAATTGTGTAATGTTACCACGAAAAAAGTGATAGAACTCACACTAATTTTTTCACAGGCAATACAGCACCAGTGAAGTCCATTATTTTTCGTGAGGGATTCAGCTACTAAAGTAGACAGACCACTACATTTGAAATGGAAGAGATTGTCACACAGCCAACATGATATCATCCTTTCGTCATCATTTTTAATGTTAAAATTTTTATGATTACACGACATTTTAAACGAATTTCAATTAAATCTCAGGCGTAAATACTTGTTGGGTGTCACAAAGGAAACTATCCGACAACAGATGGCGGCACAATAGCTAATCCAATTCACAAACTAGAAATAATGGTGAAAAAAGTATCACAAGTTGAGCGGATCAGCTGATATCACAGGTGGATAAGTCGTCAATGACGTTTATAAATGTTTGTGTGATAAGGCAAAATTAAGGCTTGTTTTTAATCGCACAAACAAATCTACTCAAAGACCAATTGCAAATCACTACAGTAACTCAAGAATCAAAAACTTGACTATTACGAACTTTATTGTTGATAAAAACACTTTGCGGAAAAATAATCTTACGGAGCAAAACAAAACACGTCTTGACTTATGAACAGAGCTGGGAAATATGTTGCCATTATTGCCATTGCATTACGTATACGACACTTTTGACATAATTTGCTAACCTGTTTCAATACGTGCCTATACCAATTTCCGGGATTCTCACAACATAACTTTGCTAACATCGATACTACTACTCTATGCATTCTTTCAACCTGACCATTGCCACGAGGTACCCCGGTTGCTATAACTTGATGCTGAATATTTTGACCCTTACAGTAATCAGCAAAATGTTGCGAGGTAAATGCTGTACCCCTATCACTAACTATCCTAACGGGATTCCCAAAAACTGACGCCTGCTTCTCCAAACTCTCGATCACTGCTCTCTAATCTGTAGATTTTGTTGAATGTAGCCACACAAACTTACTAAATCCATCAACAACAACGAAAATATGGTTGTAAGCCTTCTTGGTCGCCTCCATAGGACCCACGTGATCGACATGGTACGTCATCAAAGGTCTATCATCCTTGTCAATCGGGTTTCTCCCACACTTAGCATCGGTGATGATGCACTCGATACAGCCCTTTACTACCTTCCTGACTTTCCCTGTTAATCCCGGCACATAATACTGCTTCTCTACCAATTCCTGCGTCTTTGCAACACTACAGTGGCCCTGTCCGTGCGCCATCTTTATTATCTCGTCTTCCAACGCGACCAGTACTACTATAAGCTCCCTCGCTGGATCCTTAAGTAAAATACCATCTCCCATAAAAAAGTCCTCGTAAGACCCATATTCTAGAACTGCCCTAATGGCTCTGGTCCTCTCGTCATTAAGTTGGGCCTCCCTCAACCCATGAGTCAAACTACTCTCAACTATCAAACAATACATCCTATTAAGGGCATCCGCATGCTTCATGCGAACACCAGGTCTATGCTCCAATTCGTATGAAAACTTAGCCCAGCGAGATATCCTTGCTGGGACATCCTCCTTACCCATCGTCATCTTGAAAGCACTACAGTCAGTAACAATCTTGAAGGGTATTCCAAGCAGATAAACCCTCCACTTCCTCAAAGCCTCAACTATGGCCAGAATCTCTAGCTCATAAGAGTGGTACCTTTCCTCATATGGTTTCGTCCTCCTACTCATAAATTGAACCGGATGCAGTTCCTGACCATCGACGCCCTTCTGCAACAGTACGGCGCCATACCGAAATTTACTGGCATCCGCGTGCACCTCGGTTACCGCATCTGGATCATATAGTCTCAAAACGGGACTGCTCATCAGTGATTCCTTCAACTCCTGGCAAGCCACCAACATCCCATCTGTTATTCTAAATGGCGCATTCTTTCTTAATAGATCCGATAAAGGTCTCGCCTTTACAGCATAGTCCTCTATAAACCTTCTGAAGTAAGATGTTAGACCTAAAAACCGCTGAACTGCCTTTCTATCCGCAGGGATAGGATAATTCCGCACAGCCCTAATTTTCTCATCAGACGGTCTTATCGTCCCACCTGCCACTATATAACCCAGAAAATCTACTTCCTTATGCAAAATCTGACATTTTTCCCATCTTATCCTCAGTCCATTAGAAGCTGCTCTATCCAACACTATCTCAAGTTTGTTCAACCCTTCCATCAAATCCATAGCGGGAATAATGATGTCATCCATATAAAAAATTATAGTACCATCCTGTATCAAGTCTCTCAAAACGACAGAAATAAACCTTGTGAACACCGCTGGCGAGTTGCTGATACCGAAAGGCACATATAAAAACTCATATTGCCCATTGTGAGTCACAAAAGCCGTATACTTCCGGGACGATTTTTCCATAGGTACGTGGAAAAATCCATTTCTAAGATCTATCGTCGTATATATCCTACCTTTCTGCAACTTATCTAATACCTCCTCCATCAAAGGCATGGGAAAATGATCCCTGATTATTTTCTGGTTCAACTTCCTATAGTCGCAACACAACCGCTTTGTGCCGTCCTTCTTTGCAGCCAATACCACCGACGAAGAGTACCCAGACGTGCTATGTTGAATTATTCCATCACTCAACCATTCCTTAACCTGATTATCAACTATCACCTGATCTGCCCATGGTAATCTTCTTGGTCTCTGATACACAGGAATGTCATCCTTAAGTACTATTCTCATTTCAACTGGACTATTACTACTTTTCACTGGATTATATCTTGTTATCATATCAGAAACCTTCTTTCCAATCTGTTCATCTAAATGATCCAAAACTATCTGAAGATCCGGTTTATACTCCTCGGCACCCAAACACAGGCTCCCAAATTCCTCCAATAATAAGTCTCTTCTTACAGGTTCCCTAAAATATGCTTCTCCGTCCTTAATCACCACTTCTGCCTTTCGTAACATACTGTTTCCTATCATTATAGAATGTAAGGTATCACTTTCCCCAACCACATAGTATATTGTTTCAAATTCAAAACCATCTATTTCAATCATACAAACAAAATGGCCTAAAGTGACTATCTCACTATCACCAATACCGTGTAACCTAACTCTTTCAGGAACCAATTCTACTCCACCCAAAATAAACAATGTGTCAACACGCATCAGACAAATATCGCAACCCGTATCAATCAAAGCTGATAACGATTTTCCTCTAATCAAAATCTCCTTAAAAATCAAACCGGATCCCTTCCTCACCATATTGGCTTGGTTGCGCTCCTCCTTAACGTTGTCCCTGTCCGAGTGCCTTGATTTACATTCAAAAGACCTGTGGCCAAATCGTTGGCACCTAAAACATTTCACCTGTTTCTCTGGGCATCCTCAAGCCACATGATTCTTCTCGCCACATTTATAACACCTCCTTTCCTTATCATGTTTCTCAGGTACATCATCCTTCTTCTCTACCACCGTAGACTCTTTCCCTCTATTCAATGATCTGGGATTTAGTCTGACCTTCTCATAAATCCTTATCTGCTTCTTGAGATCACCCAGACCCTCTGCCTGATATAATACTGATTTATTAAATCTTGAGTCGGGTATACCTTCTATGAAATATTTTATTATACTCTGTTCGTCTAAATCTATTCTATTTGCAATCTCCATCATACTGTATAAATATTCAATCAACGACTCATTTTTATTTAAACGCCGACTCCGTAACTGACGGATCACCTCAGCTGCTGAAAAAGAACCACCAAATTCTTCTAATAACAACTTCTTCAAAATAGTCCAATTACTAACACCTTTCTGACTTTTTATAAAAAGCCTTGCTGTGCCTACCAATAATTGTTTGGCATACACTAATTTCTGCTATGAAGTCCACTTAACTATTGTAGCCATCTCCTCAAACTCAACTAGCCACTGATTAATGTCAGGTGATCTAGTACCCGAAAAGACAGACAAACTTTTCTTGACATCTTTTAACGTATAAATACTTCTATGTAAATCCTCGCCGTTGTTTCCATCAGGATCGCCTACACTCTCAAAATCCTCTTCTGAATTGTTGTCTGGAATATTTATATTGAAATGCTCCATCAACCTATTCTGTAACTCATTCTTCCGTCCTTGAATACTTAAACCAACCTCGGCAAGCTTAGCTTCCAAGTCAACTACACTCAACCCTAAAATTGTCACTCTGTCCATCTTAACAAATTAGATTTGCGATCAATATAAACAATACAAAATATAATGCAAATCGAAATATATATTAATTAATAAAACTTAAATTATTTATCAAATTTAATTCTAGTTCCCAATTATTCAAAATTAATCCAGTCTCTACTTCAGAATTCAAAATTATCTCAAAGAACAATCGGTAAAAGTTACTTCACTTTTAATTTCAATAAATATAAATTTGCGTTACTTTAAACATGAAAATCAACAAAATTTACAGTACTTCTATTTTCAACAATGAGAAAAACCAACAAAACTTACTTTACATTGATCAATAATTAAACGATACTTAATTTACCATCATCCGGGTAACCATGCATTTATTTAAAGATGAATAGGCTGCTTTCCTCTGCTTAATTGTTGTCAACGAATTCGTCTCACTTCTTCATGATAATCAAGGCAAAACTTGTTCTTGAAATTGTTTTTTCTCCAGGCAACAGTGGCGGTTATTTTTTAAATTCGACGTTTTATTTCTCTTTCTTTTTATTTGTTTGCGAATTCTTCTCACTTTTTTTTTCTTTGTCTTTTTTACAATAATCAAGGCAAAACTTGTTCTTAAAATTGTTTTTTTTTCAGGCAACTGTGGCGGTTATTTATTGTTATATTTTTTTCAATTCAATGTCTTATTTCTCTCTGTTTTTATTTGCTTGCTCTGCAAGTCCTCTAAATTATCCGTTATTTGTCTATTTTTATTTCTTTATATTTCAGTTTCTTCAACACTGTACTTTTCATCCACGTAGGTATTAAAATCAAACTTTATTTTGCCACAGCTTTTCAACAAAATCATTCTTCTTCTCTCGTTTATTTCTAGACACTCAGTTCCATTGTTTTTATTTCACTCCTTCTAGTCCCGACACTCAGTTGTTGTTTCTTTTTCTTCTTTGTTTTATTTTTCTCTGATGCTTAGTCGTTTTATTACACACATCCTCTTTTACTTTGACACTCAGTCGCAGTATTTATTTTAACGCTCAGTCACTGTTTACGACACTCAGTCGTTGTCTTTTCTTTTTCTCTGATGCTTAGTCGCCTTATTAGACACGCAGTCTTCCCTTTTGCTTTGACACTCAGTCACCGTTTACGACACTCAGTCGTTCTATTACCTTGACACTCAGTCGCAGTATCTAACACTCACTTTGACACTCAGTCGCACTCATTAGTTTTCCGACACTCAGTCGCTCTGATCTTGACAGTTTTTTTTTTGCCGTTCTTATTTTAAGAAACAATTCTTCGTTCTCTTCCAACAACAACACACTACTCTTCGGGTGGGTTTTCGTATTGCATTTACTTCTATTCAGTTCTTGAGTTCTAATACACATCACCACTCTTCTGTTAATTGATGATGCAATTTAAAAATTTAAAACAACGAAAACGCGATCGTTTCATATACGAACTTCATCATTAAGTTTGATTTAAAATGTTCTGGTTCTAAACGTCTTGTTTCAAATAACACAGTCGTTCACACAACTCTTGTCTAGGGATTTTTATTTCGGCTGAGCTCCCATTTGTAGGGGTCGATTTCGTTTTCTTTCACATTAAATGAAACACTTCACTTAGTTATAATATATTTTATTAAGTTTATTTAAATATATTAAATAATGACTTAAACTATTTACGATCGCGTGTTGTCTGTTCGAGCTCTCCACATCAACTTAACTTGCTTCAATCAATCTTTCGTCATCCTTTCTTCCTCAATCTTACTATTTCTTCCTATCTCTTGCTGTCCGTTTATTCACTAACCGACAGGGTTGTATCTATTAACCCTTGGCCCTACATATATATTCTGGATCCTTATGAATAGCCATGACGATTGAGTGATGTCCGTATGTCCGTCTGTACGAGACGGGGGCTTGGTTTTCCCAAGCCCCCAGAAGAGCTAGAGACTTCGTTCTTGGACCGTTGGATTGGAAATGAACTTAAATAGGCTGCTATTGAAATTCAGAAAGATCCAAAGAATGGTTCCAGAGCTGGGAAGCTTACACCTATTTCTCGACGCAAAATTTATACCAAAAATCAATTATTTTTTTTAATGTTTGTAAATTAAACCTACTTGGTGCTTTGGGGAGCCTCAATAGTCTATTAAAAACTAAAAAAATAAAATTTTTTTTCCAGGGGTGGGAAATTTAAAATTTTTTTTTCGGCCTATTTCGTATTTTGTAGTACATGTAGTAACTAAAATTGTTAAAAATTTCAAGTTTTTCTTTAACAAAACCACTTTATACGTCATGAAGATTTGCATTAGCCCAAAAAAAATAAAATATTTTAAATTAAAATTTTGCTACCAGGGGTGGGAAATTGAATTTTTTTATGCATGAATGTAATCAAACAGGCTACTGATGTTGTTTTTGTTTTTTGCTAACTAAAACTGAAACATGAAAGTTGCCAAAATGGTAAAAAATTTGCAATTTTTCGTAAATAAAACTACCTTATACCTCAAGAAGCGTTGCACTGATAAAAAAAAAACAAACAAAAAATATTAAAATTTCGTTTGCAGGGTTGGAAAAATTAAATTTTTTTGTGGTACATGCAATATTTTGTAGTACATGTTATAACCAAAATGGTTGCAAAATTCGAGTTTTTCTTAAACAAAACTACTTTATACCTCATGAAGATTTGCATTGATAAAGAAAATTTCAAAAAAAAAAATTTAAATTTCGCTTCCAGGGTTGGGAAATTGCAATTTTTTTTTTTAACATAAATGTAACCAAAAAGGCAATTGACGTTGTTTTTTACTAATTAGAACTATATTTATAACCTCTATGGTTATAAATATTAAGTTTTTCTTAAATAAAACTATTTAATGCCTCATTAAAAGTTGCATTGGTAAAAAAAATTTAAATTTCGTTTCCAGGGTTGGGAAATTTATATATTTATTCTGGATAAAAATAACCAAAAAGGCAATTGACGTTGTTTTTTCCTAATTAAAGCTGTTTTATAATTCAGGAAGAACAAAATTGGTATTAAAATTTTAAAAAATCAAAATTTCGACTCCAGGGTTGGACAAATGATATGTTTTATGGTACATGAAAGTGACCAAAAAGTTTAAAAATTTTAATTTTTTTGTCAAGTAAAACTATGTTACACCTCACTAAGAATTGCATTGGTAAAAAAATAAAAATTCCAGAGTTGGGAAATCGATATATTTTTCGTACATAATAGTACATACATAAATTCAAAATTTTGTGCTTTTAGTGAATTAAACCTATTATATATTTCAGAAAAAATTAAACTAGTATCAAAATATTATAAATTCGGTTCCAGGGTTGGAAAATTGAAATATTTTTGGTATATAAAAGTACATACATAAATTCCAATTTTTGTTTTTTAGTGAATTAAAGCTATTTTATATATCAGAAAATATTAAATTAGTATTAAAAAATTAAAAATTGGGTTCCAGGGTTGAAAAATCGACATTTTTCGATTCATAAAAGCAGCCATTTTATTTGTTATTTTTTGATTTTTATGATGAATTATACCTACTTTATACATCAGAAAGAAGTAAGCTGGTATTAAAAACCAACAAAATCTAAAAGACGATTCTACGGTTGGACAATTAGAACTTTTTGGGGTACATGAAACGGATTTTTTGTTTTGTTTGTATTTTAAACATATTTCATATTTTTGAAAGACGTTCATAGGTATTAGATATAAGAAAAGCCAAACATTTAGCTTCCTAGCCGAAAAATTTAAACGTTTTCTTATATATAAAAGTAACCGATAACATCATTTTGATTTTTTAATTAAACCTACTTTCTGTTTTGGCAAGAAAGAAAGAAAGAAGAATTACATCTGTGAAGGGTATTTAAGATTATAGCACTTTTACTTGTTATATGTTAGTATGGCAACAGTTGATACAAAGGGGGTTGTGGGCGGCATGAAATAATATTTTTTTTAACGTTATTATCTCGTCCCCAAACTCTTGGCTTTGAGTATCTCCCCAGATAATGAATTCCGCGGAAATAATATCCTCTTGGGTTATTTGCTATAGGGCGGACTGTTGATGTAACGTCCGTCTAGTCTAATGAGAAAATTGCTCGGGATTCGGCTGTACCGTTTGTAACACCATTGGCATCTGCCGTGTGACCACAGTAAAAGCTCGGGCCCAAAACCCATAAATTTTTTTGTTTGTTTTATAATTCAAAAAATATTCATTACGATGTACTACCTCTGCGCCTTGTAGGCATATTAGATGCATTTTGGCAAACTAAAGTATTAACAACTGAAATAAGATATATATGCTTACATGAATAAAACAAATTTAATAATACTTATAGTAATAATAAATATATGAATAGTAAAGTAATGTACTTTTCTATCAAAAACAAAGTTAATCATAGTTGTACACGTGAAAAATAAAATGCAGTTAAGCTAAGCATGTACATTATATTAAGTCAGAAACTCTTCCAATTTTTCCAGTAAACTTTTTTTTAACGTTTACCTTAAATAACGAAATTCTATGTATTGATCTTAATGATGCCAGCAAGTTGTTAAACTTTCGACTACCCATTTATTCTACACTTTGCTTTATAGGCCTGCTACGAGCTGATGTTGCTTACTCGAAAACT
>OX637537.1:38879886-38884886 GCA_951800035.1 Linnaemya tessellans
ATATATATATATATATATATATATATATCTATATATACATACATATACATATTTAGGCACAACCACGTTGGAATTAAAAAAAATTTATTATTAGTTTTTTGTATAAAGAAATAAAGTGTATCTCTTGCTTAACATAGGGTCTACACGTAACATAATATATAATATAGGAGCGTCAAATTCAATTGCAGAGCGAATTATGTAACGTGTAGACTTCAAGTTAGTGTTATCTCAATCTTATAAGATTTTTTATGAGAGCGTTGTTATAAGAAATCATATAACAATAATCTTATGAGATGAACTGTCAAATAACCACATGCATTTGTATTTGTGTATAAAAAGTCGCCATTGAATATCTTTAGTCGTTTGTAAAAGTTTATTTTACAATTGTGACACAATTATTTTACAATTTAGTTCACTCTGCAAACAATTAAAAATAAACACCAATAATTTTATCAAATTCCTTGGCAAATTATAAACACTCTCATCATGGCTGCCAATGAATTATGAATTCTTATAAGAGTAGTATTCCCCTTGGCAAACATTAAGATTAAGATGAAGAAATCCCTCCACTCATTCTGCCGACGTTCTCTCAAATATTATGTCAGAGTTAATCGCAGTTGTAGACCCTATGTAAGACAGTCAAAAACGTAAAACTGAAAACAAAAGATCTTCAATTTAATATTCTCTCTATTTTGTAAAATAATCAGACATATTTTTCAATATTTCGCCAGTTCTTTGAGTGGCTTCTTCAGGAAAATATGTTTATTTGATTTGGAACACAGCACCTTAACATTCCAAAATTAAAAATTTTAACAAATTTTAAAAAGTAATTTAACAATAAGGAAATAAGCAAACATATCGTCCCTACCATGTCAAGCGTCGAAAGAAACAAAAAATCTTATTACAGTACCAGACAGTATTAAAAACAGCATAAGATTATAACATATATATTTATCCCGGTATTCATAAAAAAATAAAACGTATTTGAAATCTGTTTTAAGAAAATTTTGTATGAAAAAATTTGATTGAAACAGATTTCAAATTCATTTTAAATTTTATGAATACCGGGGTTAATATATATCAGGAAGATGAGACACTGGAGCACTACTTGTGCTACTGTCCAGCTTTTAGTTAAATAAGAAGACAAACATATAATCAAGGGATTATACAGGAGATGGAAGTTCTTAGGCGTTCTAGTTGGAGAGACTTAAAAAAATAATTTTTTTTTAGGAGCAGGACCAGCACTCAGGGGATGACCCCTACATATGCAATGCATTGCGCCGGAACTGAAACGAGGGGTATGGAGGGGACAGATTAGGATGGATGAGATGATATTTTTTTGTAGCTATTTCAACCTTTTTTACTTCGCCGGCAAATTTTTGCTACAGGGCCGACGAAGGTGGGTGCTGTTACTCTGCGTTTAGTACATGATAGTGTCAGTCGCTGCCAATTATGTTCAGTGACCAGTGACTGTGCCTTCATCATTGAAATAGGCTGGCAACAACTAACACAACCACGCACTAATGCTGATCAGATGAATTCAACACAATATTTATTGACTCAGCGCGGGCTCGAACTCAGGACCCTCCGCTTCATAGTCTCGTGTTCTACTGCTTCAACCAACAGCACCCAGGAAAAAAAACTAGGTTCTTATCGTTATCAAATCCAAATGTTTTCCATGATTTTACCGGAGGCTGCTATAATAGAATGGGAACTTCTTATAATAGAGCGCACAACAGGCCTAAGAGGGCTAGGTGTAATTCTGAACGGATTGGGATAGCCCTTGCTTATGCCCCTCTTTTCAACCTAACCTAACCTAAGCTAGCGATGTCTTAAGGTCCATTTAGTGTAAATGTGTTGTGTATGTTGGTGTTTCTGATGCCTATTTGTACAATTTAATTAATTTGTGTACTTTTTCCCCACGAACACTAATAACATAAAAATTTTTAAGTGCCATCAATGTTTCAAACACTTGTGTACAGTTTTATTGTATTTATTTTTGAAAGTGATACGCATCGGATTGTTTGTGATAAACGTATCTTTCACATCCCTTATATTATATTATTTTCTTTATTAAATACTCTCAATCGATATAAAAGCTTACAAAAACACAATATTTGGTGAACTATTTCTGATATTGTTTGTGTGTATAAATGATTATTTGTTGTTTGTTTATGTCAAAAGCAGATGACAATATGTTAAGCATTTTATAACTGTAGCTACATTTACCTAAAGGCTCATTTAGCCGAACGTTGAAATCGTAAATGTTAGGTAAATGTGTCAGCTGATCGAAACAGTAATATGGCAAGTTATGAAAACGCTTACTTGACTTTAGTAAAATGTTTGCCGTAACGTTGGAACCTGCAAAAAATAGAATTTTGTTCTAAGGTTCCGTGACAGTTGTAGACAGTGATGGGATGTATGTATGTTGAATGAGAATGGGGCACAAAATACCTCTTTTGGTACTTATTTCTTTTTTGATATGTTTAGTTAATAAATATGTATAAGGACATGATATACGCATTTTATATGTTTAACTTTCTACATAAATGTTTTATTCTCAATGAAATATCGCATGTCTGTATGTGGTTGTTCGTTTCAGATGTATTGAACACTCGTTTGTCCGTACATATAAACATTTTGCACTATTGCAAAACATATAATATATATTGTAATATGGAAAAAATGTGCCCATTTTATTAAACTTATGCCAAGGAATGACTTATTATACTATTAGTTGTGTATATTGGTGTTTCTGATACCTCTTTGTACCATTTAATTAATTTGCGTACTTTTTCAGCACGAACGCCAGTAACATTAACATATTAAAGTGCCATCAATGTTTTAAACAGTTGTATAGAGTTTTATTGTATTTATTTTTGAAAGTGGTGCGCATCAGATTTTTTGTGATAAACATATCTTCCACATCCATTATATTATATTATTTTCTTTATTAAATACACTCAATCGGTATAGCTTACAAGAAACACAATATTTTGGGAATTTTTTATGATTTTGTTTTTAAAAATAATTATTTGTTGTTTGTTTTTGTCAAAAACATATGACACGATTTTAAGCATTCTATAAGTGTAGCAACATTTACATATACCTAACATTTACATTTAGCTCACATTTACGATTTCAACGTGCGGCTAAATGAGCCTTAACATTTACGACTTCAACGTTCGGTTACACTTATGCACTCACATTCCAGGCTCTCTTTTGTTTGTTTATTGATATACTTTACAAAATAAGTCCCGGTTTACACTATGAAACTTTTGTTGCAGCAATTCTTATTTTGTGTGAGAGTTCTGAAATAGAAATATATACCATTTCTATTCCTTTCTCGCTCTTCCTCACTAAATGCTCAAGATTTGCTGCAACAAACATTGCAAGTGTAAACGGGGACTAAATTTACAAAGTATTTGGTGCACAGATGCACTAGGGGTGACTAAGTCTATATATCGGCAATGTTATTAACCCGTATATTCTTCCGTTAGTGTGACTGACTGTACACGACCTATGCTTTCACATAGGAAGTAGCAACGTAGTTAACCACGGAATATTCCTCAGGAGAACTGTAAATCTATACAGTGTTGAACTTAACTAGTGCGAGTGAGACGCAAAATTCTCGAAAGAGAATAAACGATCAGTGGTCTGGTTGCACTTAAAAAATAATTTGCCAAGGAAACTTGATGTTGACTGACTCAGCTGCTTTGCTACTGAGGCTCTCTTTTATAAAATGATATTTAACAAAAACAATAATGTATGTTAGAACAGTACCGTGTTATATAAAATATTTTCAGTCGCAAAGCAGCTCTGAGTCAGTTAACATCAAGCCTCGTTGGCAATTATCTTTTAAGTGCAGCCAGACCACTGATTGTTTACTCTCTTTCGAGAGTTTTGCGTCTCACTCGCACTAGTTAATTTCAACACCTCAGATAACTGTATAGTTTTACAGTTCTTCTGAGGAATATTCCGTGGTTAACTACGTTGCTACTTCCTATGTGAAGGCATAGGTCGTGTACAGTCAGTCACAGTAACGGAAGAAAATACGGGTTAATAACATCGCCGGCATATAGTCTAAGTCACTCCGTCGGCATCTGTGCACCAAATACTTTGCAAATTTACTTTGTAAAGTATTTCAACATACAAATACAATAAAATATTTTATTATTAATCGCATGTTTATCTAAAATGGAATCATCAAAACTGAGTACAATTTTAAATTTGTTAAAAAATGGATCTGTTCGGCAAATTGCGAACAAGTTTGGTATTAGTCAAATGACTGTCCAGATATTAAAGAAGAAACATTGTATTTTGAATTGGTGATCATCTGAGAAAAATTTATGATCGTACTGGTCGACATCTTGCAAAATTAGTAATGAGCAATAATGTCCAGCTGAGGCTCTAAAAATATTAAATATTGATGCAAGCGAGTAGACAGTACGTCGGTATCTCAAAAGGAACCTTTTCTATCATTAAGAAATTTAAAACTTCGCGAAGATATACGAAAACTGGGCTGAAGCCGATTAGAGCAGAATAAGTACCACTCCGCTTATTCGAAATTATTTATATTTATTGATTAACCCGTAATGCTGACAGAAGTAGTGAGCTCGAGAAAATGAAGTGGAGGGCACAGAGTTCGACTCCGCGCTCAGTCATGAATATTGTATCGAATTCTTCTGATCAGCGTGATTGCATGGTTTTGTTAGTTGTTATCAGCCTGATTCCTGGTCACTGAACATAACTGCATGATTGACACTATCATACACTAAAGAGCAGAGGAACAGCACCCTCCTTCGTCGGCGATGTAGCAATATATAAGCCGACGAAGTAAAAGGTTGTCCTCATCTGTCCTCTCAATACTATTCCCTCCTTTCTAGTAGGGGTCATCCTTTGGGCGCTGGTCCCAGTTAAAAAAAGGTTGTATGAGACAAAAATTAATGGATTTCAGTCTGCTGGTTAATCCTGGTACTGGTCCAAGGACCCAAAATCTA